>CM033634.1:1731421-1903154 GCA_019453435.1 Rhinogobius similis | reverse complement strand
AGCGGTGGAGAGCTGTTGACCTCGACTGGGGATGTGGTCGGACGGTGGAAGGAATACTTTGAGGATCTCCTGAGGTCTGGCTCCGAGGGTATAGGATCTGAGGCTCTTTGCTCAGGGCTGTCCCTGTTCGACCGGAGCAGGAGCTGTGTTGCCGGCAGTAAGTCAGACCTGTTCAGTGCATGTTGGACTCCGCCAGGGCTACCCTTTGTCACCGGTTCTGTTCATCATTTTTATGGACAGAATTTCTAGGCGCAGTCAGAGCGTGGAGGGCATCTGGTTTGGGAACCACAGGATCATCTCTGCTGCAGATGATGTCGTTCTGATGCTTCTTCAAACCAGGACCTGCATCTCTGGGACGGTTTGAAGATCAGCACCTCCACATCCGAGGCCATGGTTCTCGACTGGAAAAAGGTGGCTTAAAAGGCGGATACAAGCGTCTACATGAGCTTCCTTCGCCGGGTGGCTGGGCGCTCCCTTAGAGATAGGGTGAGGAGCTCAGTCACACGCGAGGAGCTCGGAGTAGAGCCGCTGCTCCTCCTCGTTTAGAGGAGCAGTGCAATATTTAATAATGACCGATCACACTAGATATTAGAAATTCACATTTAATTAGAGTCCTTAGAAAACACTGTCCATATAAACCATATCGCATTCAGCTGACACACTCACACATTCAGACCATATGCTAGGCTACACTTTGGAAATCACTTTATGAGAGAGTCCTTACAAAACACTGTCCATATAAACCATATCACAACCAGGTGACACACACACACAGACAAAATGTATGTCGCATGTTAGACTTAAAACTTTGGATTTTAATGAAGGGCTGCATTTAATTTACCTTTTCATCCTGGCTGAGTGAACCAAGCACTGGACTTGTGCTGGCCTGGTTGGTCTCGGTCATCCCGGCCTGGTTGGTCTCAGTCGTCCCGGCCTGGTTGGTCTCAGTCGTCCCGGCCTGGTTGGTCTGAGTTGTCCCGGCCTGGTTGGTCTCAGTCGTCCCGGCCTGGTTGGTCTCAGTCGTCCCGGCCTGGTTGGTCTCAGTCGTCCCGGCCTGGTTGGTTTCAGATGTCTGGTTGGTCTCAGTTGCTCCGGCCTGGTTGGTCTCAGACATCCCAGTTGTAGGTGGGGTATTGTGGTACTCCTCTGTCAACAGTCAAGACTATTTATCTATATTCCACATCAATCCTATTTGTCAATTTAACATTTGATTCCTTTCCTTTCTATTAGACTCTCCCTGGAGGTGGCCTGTGAGTGAAGCTAGTCCTTTTATGCTTTTAGCTTTTCTCTCCTAAAGTTTGAGCAAGGCCTTTTATTGCAGTTTAATATTTTACATCAGACAGGTTCTTATTAAACAGATATAAGAAATACACCACTTATTATTATATTAACAAACACATTAAATGCATGTCACTCTGGCGACGCCAAAATATTAAATAAACGGTACAAGATATTATTATTATATTTAACGGTGTGGTCTTTGGCTTCCGGCATGATATTTTATAGTTTGTGATTTATGATACTGATCCATACGGATCTTAATCCAATACTAATCATCTAACTTTTATTTATTTTATTACAGTTTTGTCTGATACGGCCTGTATTAATAGAATATATGTTTACAATGCTGAATTTGGAATAAATTATTACCTTTATATAATAGAAGAAGAAGAAGAAGATTTTTTTTATTTATAGAGCGCTTTTCCACCTAATAGGCACCCAAAGCGCTACTAACGCTAATAGACCTACTTATTATTACCTAACCTACAGCCTCATTATTTGTTATAATATAGTATAATATTTAAACTCCTCCACAGCACAAAGCATCACTCTCAGTATCACATTAAGTGATGTTTTAACCCTCTTTTTCTAAAGGGAGTGTATTTTCCCACATATTATTGATGTTTGAGGCCGTAAAAAGACAGAAGCACATGGCTACTTAATATTCATGTAAACAACAGCCGTGCCGCTGCGCAGTTAGCATAGCATTAGCATAGCATTAGCAGCATTAGCTTTGGATGACGGAGAAAACAAAGTCCATGCATCATAATTTTGTCACTTTGCATCAATGAAGACCTGCAGATATCCTGTCAATACATCGATAAATAAATAAATAAGTCTGCTTACCTGTGGTTTTAATCCTCCGTCACCGTCATTCAGCGTCAAACAACGTGAAACTCCGTAGGGCATTTAATTGTTGAACTGCGCATGTGTAGACTGAGCTGAGAGCCCCTCCCGTCAGCGCTCCGTGCTACACCCCGCTCCCCGCCCCTCGTCCCGCCCTTTGTCCCGCCCCTCAGAAATCAGCCAATCAGAACAATTCCCGCTATTTTCGCTCCGTGTGTATCAGAAATGTGTATTCAACGACGATACTGCCACAAGAACTAGAGGGCGCTGTGTTATACACAAGAATACACAGAAAAAACAGGTTTGGGGATTAAATGGACTTTCAGAAAAAACGAGAATCTATGCTATTTAGACCCTCAGGAATCCAAATACACTCTTTGAATTAGCCGGACCTCGGCATAGTCCGGCTAATGCTACGAGGTCCGGATAGCCCAGGTGCCCAGTCAGGTGCACTGTCCGGATAAACCACATAAACCAACACACACACACACACACACACACACACACACACACACACACACACACACACACACACACACACACACACACACACACACACTCCCTCCCTCACTCACCCCCTCCCTCCCTCCCTCCCTCACTCATGAATATTTAGTTAAAACTTTGCTCTTGACTGTTTTAATGCAGAATTAAACTGTGAAAATGCACCACAAGGACACGAGCCGTGACAATGATTCTGTTTATTTCAACCATAAAAGAAGAATTTATAATCCAACATTTTAAAATCGTACTTAGTTTGGTAGAACATGAGCGACAGATAAAGTACAAATGTAATTATTACAACCTGATGATGAAAAAGTCCAGTGCCATCAGTTTGTGTGAATTCTTCAGTTGAATTTTACAAACGAGATGGAGCTGGACATGGGTTACCGTGACAACGCTCTAGCCCCGATTAGACCTCAAGATTACAGTGACTACTGGTGGTCCTCACTGCTGGGCCCCTCCCTGGGCCCCTCCCCGGGCCCCTCCCCGGGCCCCTCCCCTGGCCCCTCCCCTGGCCCCTCCCCGGGCCCCTCCCCGGGCCCCTCCCTCCCCCCTCTGCTCAGGGCCCTGGACAGTGCAGACAGGATGGTGTCTCTGCTCTGGAGGACGTTGTAGCGGGTGAGGTCCACCAGAGCGTCGTAGTCGGCCTCAGAGTACGTCATGTTGTTGGTCGTAAAAGGAGAGTCTGAGGAGCTCACGTCCACCTGCCCCGCAGCCAGCTCCTGTGTCCCCCGCCTCACCCCTGAAACACACACACGTGTCACTGTGTCCCCCGCCTCACCCCTGAAACACACACGTGTCACTGTGTCCCCCGCCTCACCCCTGAAACACACACACGTGTCACTGTGTCCCCCACCTCACCCCTGTAACACACACACGTGTCACTGTGTCCCCGCCTCACCCCTGAAACACACACTCGTGTCACTGTGTCCCCCGCCTCACCCCTGAAACACACACACGTGTCACTGTGTCCCCCACCTCACCCCTGAAACACACACGTGTCACTGTGTCCCCCGCCTCACCCCTGTCACACACACACGTGTCACTGTGTCCCCCGCCTCACCCCTGTAACACACACACGTGTCACTGTGTCCCCCGCCTCACCCCTGTAACACACACACGTGTCACTGTGTCCCCCGCCTCACCCCTGTCACACACACACGTGTCACTGTGTCCCCCGCCTCACCCCTGTCACACACACACGTGTCACTGTGTCCCCCGCCTCACCCCTGTCACACACACACGTGTCACTGTGTCCCCCGCCTCACCCCTGTCACACACACACGTGTCACTGTGTCCCCCGCCTCACCCCTGTAACACACACACGTGTCACTGTGTCCCCAGCCTCACCCCTGTAACACACACACGTGTCACTGTGTCCCCCGCCTCACCCCTGAAACACACACACGTGTCACTGTGTCCCCCGCCTCACCCCTGAAACACACACACGTGTCACTGTGTCCCCCGCCTCACCCCTGAAACACACACACGTGTCACTGTGTCCCCCGCCTCACCCCTGTCACACACACACGTGTCACTGTGTCCCCCGCCTCACCCCTCTCTCCCCCGGGCCCCTCTCTCTCACCTGGGGCCTTGTATTCTCTGTAGGAGGCGTTGACCAGGGGCAGGTGCAGGACAATGGGGGCCCCGGGCTTCTCGGGGGCCTCAAACACGTACACTTCTTTCTGCGGCTGCTTCTGTAACTCGCTGAAGTCGGCGGTGGGCGCGTTCACACTCGGGGCGTTCACACTCGGGGCGTTCACACTCGGGGCGCGTTCACACTCGGGGCGCGTTCACACTCGGGGCGTTCACACTCGGGGCGCGTTCACACTCGGGGCGCGTTCACACTCGGGCGCGCCACACTCGGGCGCCACACTCGGGCGCCACAGGGCGCGTTTCACACTGGGCGTTCACACTCGGGGCGCGTTCACACTCGGGGCGTTCACACTCGGGGCGCGTTCACACTCGGGGCGCGTTCACACTCGGGGCGCGCTCACACTCGGGGCGCTCACACTCGGGGCGCTCACAGGGCGCGTTCACACTCGGGGCGCTACACTCGGGCGCCACAGGGCGCGTTTCACACTGGGCGCCACACTGGGCGCGTTCACACTCGGGCGCCACACTCGGGCGCTGTTTCACACTGGGCGCTCACACTGGGCGCCGTTTCACACTCGGGCGCTGCTTCACTGGGCGCCGTTTCACACTGGGCGCTGTTTCACACTCGGGCGCGTTTCACACTGGGCGCCGTTTCACACTGGGCGCCAAGCCACACTGGGCGCCGCCACACTGGGCGCGCCACACTCGGGCGCCACAGGGCGCGTTTACACTGGGCGCGTTTCACACTCGGGCGTTTCACACTGGGCGCTCACACTGGGCGTTTCACACTCGGGCGCGTTTCACACTCGGGCGCGCTTCACACTCGGGCGCGTTTCACACTCGGGCGCGTTTCACACTGGGGCGCTAAGCCACACTCGGGCGTTTACACTCGGGCGCTTCACATTCGGGCGCGTTTCACACTCGGGCGCGCGTTTCACACTGGGCGCCACACTGGGCGCCACAGGGCGCGTTTCACACTGGGCGCGTTTCACACTCGGGCGTTTCACTGGGCGCCACACTCGGGCGCGCCACACTCGGGCGCGCCACACTCGGGCGCCAGGGCGCGTTTCACACTGGGCATTCACACTGGGCGCGTTCACACTCGGGGCGCGTTCACACTCGGGGCGCGTTCACACTCGGGCGCTTTACACTGGGCGCTGTTCACACTGGGCGTTTCACACTGGGCGCGCCACACTGGGCGCGCCACACTCGCGCCACACTGGGCGCCACAGGGCGCGTTCACACTGGGCGCGCTACACTGGGCGCCACACTGGGCGCTCACACTCGGGCGCCACACTCGGGCGTTCACACTCGGGCGCGCCACACTCGGGCGCCACAGGGCGCGTTTCACACTGGGCGCCACACTCGGGCGCCACACTCGGGCGCCACACTGGGCGCTACAGGGCGCGTTTCACGCTGGGCGCGTTTCACGCTGGGAACGTTTCACACTCGGCGCGCCATACTGGGCGCTCACACTGGGCGCCACACTGGGCGCCACAGGGCGCGCCACGCTGGGCGCTCACGCTGGGCGCCACGCTGGGCGCCACACTCGGGCGCGCCACGCCGGGCGCCACACTGGGCGCCACGCTGGGCGCCACACTCGGGCGCGCCACGCTGGGCGCTCACGCTGGGCGCTCACGCCGGGCGCTCACACTGGGCGCGCCACGCTGGGCGCCACGCTGGGCGCCACACTGGGCGCGTTCACGCCTGGGCGTTTCACACTCGGGGCGCGCTCACGCTCGGGGGGCTCACGCTGGGGCGCTCACGCCGGGGCTCACGCTGGGGCGTTTACACTGGGCGCCACACTCGGGCGCTACAGGGCGTTCACACTCGGGCGCCACACTGGGCGCTCCACTCTGGCGCTCACAGGGCGCGTTCACGCTCGGGGCGCGTTCACGCTCGGGGCGCGCTCATACTCGGGGCGCTCACAGGGCGCGCCACGCTGGGCGCCACGCTGGGCGCTCACGCCGGGCGCTCACACTGGGCACGCCACGCCGTTCACGCCGGGCGCCACGCTGGGCGCCACGCTGGGGCTCACGCTGGGGCGCCACACTGGGCGCTGTTTCACGCCGGGTGTTCACACTGGGCGCCATACTGGGCACTCACAGGGCGCGCCACGCTGGGCGCCACGCCGGGGCCACGCTGGGGCGCGTTTCACGCTGGGCACGTTTCACGCTGCTCGGGCTCGCACGCCACACCGGGCGCCACACTGGGCGCCACACTCGGGCGCCACACTGGGCGCCACACTCGGGCGCTCACACTGGGCGCGCCACACTCAGGGCGCCACACTGGGCGCCACTGGGCGCCACACTGGGCGCCACACTGGGCGCACGGGCGCCACACTGGGCGCCACACTCGGGCGCCACACTGGGCACGCTTCACACTGGGCGCCACACTGGGCGCCACTCGGGCGCTCACACTCGGGCGCCACACTGGGCGCGCCACACTGGGCGCCACACTCGGGCGTTCACACTGGGCGCCACACTGGCGCCACACCGGGCGCGCCATACTGGGCGCTCACAGGGCGCGCCACGCTGGGCGCTCACGCCGTTCACGCTGGGGCGCGCCACGCTGGGCACGCCACGCTGGCTCGGGCACGCCACACTGGGCGCTCACACTGGGCGCGCCACACTGGGCGCTCACACTGGGCGCCACTCGGGCGCTCACACTGGGCGCTCACACTGGGCGCGTTCACACTGGGCGCACGGGCGCCACACTCGGGCGCGCCACACCGGGCGCCACACTCGGGCGCTCACACTGGGCGCCACACCGGGCGCCACACTGGGCGCCACACTGGGCGCTCACACTCGGGCGCTCACACTGGGCGCGCCACACTGGGCGCCACACTGGGCGCCACACTGGGCGCCACACTCGGGCGCCACACTGGGCGCTCACACTCGGGGCGCTCACACTCGGGGCGCTCACACTCGGGGCGCTCTCACACTCGGGGCGCTCACACTCGGGGCGCGCTCACACTCGGGGCGCTCACACTCGGGGCGCTCACACTCGGGGCGCTCACACTCGGGGCGCTCACACTCGGGGCAAACTCTGCTCACACTGAAGACGTTGTCAGGCTCCCAGGAGCAGCTGAGGATGATGATGACGTCCACATGTCTCTCTGGACGAAGCACCGGGGGACAGCCGATGTTTATGGAGTGTCCAGAGTCGATGAGGCGCAGAGTGGGGTCAGACGGGGTCAGCTGGTTTGGGAAGGCATCAGGGTGAGAGTCTAAACACAATTAAAGAGTTTAAACTAACAACAAAACTCGTCCACTCCAGAATTCTTTACTCTCACGGTTTTACTAAATTTACAGCAAAACAGAATAAACTCATGGAAGGACAACCTGGTTCAGATAAAAGCATTAGCTACAACTGAAGCGATAGAAGAAGTTACAAAAGTCTCAAAATGGATTTAAAGCATTTTGAAAGTCTGCAGTGTGTTCACCTGGTGACGTTTGTTCCCTAAAAATGGACACAAGGGAGTTCCACAAGGGTCTGATTTAGGACCCACGTTCCCCTGGGATCAAGGGTCTGTTTTAGGACCCAGCCTCCCCCGGGATCTGGAGAACTTCTCCCTGATCCCGGGGGAGGCTGGAGACATTGAGTCCGAGTGGACCATGTTCTCCACCTCCATTGTCGATGCGGCGGCTCGTAGCTGTGGTCACAAGGTCTCTGGTGCTTGTTGCGGCAATCCCAGAACCCGGTGGTGGACGCCGGAGGTAAGGGATGCCGTCAGGCTGAAGAAGGAGTCCTATCAGGCCTTGTTGGCCTGTGGAACTCCTGAAGCAGCTGACAGGTACCACAGGCCAAGCGTACCGCAGCCCGTGCTGTCGCAGAGGCAAAAACTCGGGATTGGGAGGAGTTCGGGGAGGCCATGGAGGAGGACTATCGGTTGGCCTCAAAGAAATTCTGGCAAACCGTCCGACGCCTCAGGAGGCGGAAGCAGTGCTTCACCAACACCGATACGGTGCGGGCGGAGAGCTGTTGACCTCGACTGGGGATGTTGTCGGACAGTGGAAGGAATACTTTGAGGATCTCCTCAATCCCATTGTCACGTCTTCTAAGGAGAAAGCAGAGACTGAGATCTCGGAGGCGGACTCATCCATCACCCTGGCCAAAGTCACCGAGGTTGTTGGCTCCTTGGTGGCTCCGGGGGTGGATGAGATCCATCCTGAGTATCTTAAGTCTCTGGATGTTGAGGGACTGTCTTGGCTGACATGTCTCTGCAACGTTGCGTGGCGGTCTGGGACGGTACCTCTGGACTGGCAGACCGTGGTGGTGGTCCCTCTGTATAAGAAGGGGGACCGGAGGGTGTGTCCCAACCACAGGGGAATCACACTCCTCAGCCTCCTTGGTAAGGTCTATTCCAGGGTACTGGAGAGGAGAATCCGACCGATAGTCGAACCTCGGATTCAGGAGGAGCCTGTGGTTTTCGTCCCGGTCGTGGAACACTGGACCAGCTCTATACTCTCCATCTCGAGGGTTCATGGGAGTTTGCCCAACCAGTCCACATGTGCTTTGTGGATCTGGAGAAGGCATTCGACCGTATGCCCCATGGGAGTATGGGGCCCGGGGCCCTTTGCTCAGGGCTGTCCGGTCCCTGTATGTTGCCGGCAGTAAGTCAGACCTGTTCCCAGAGCATGTTGGACTCCGCCAGGGCTGCCCTTTGTCACCAGTTCTGTTCATCATTTTTATGAACAGAATTTCTAGGCACAGTCAGGGCGTGGAGGGCGTCCGGTTTGGGAACCACAGGATCTCATCTCTGCTGTTTGCAGACGATGTCGTCCTGATGGCTTCCTCTCTAAAATCTGCTCTTGATGTTGCAGCTCCACTTAAACAGAAAGTAATCAGGCCAAAACGAGCCTCCCCCTGGTACAATGAAGAACTACGCTCTCACAAACAAAGGGTAAGAAAACTAGAGAGATCCTTACGCCGCTCCCACACAGAAGAATCCCTGAAAGAATGGAAAACTTGCCTTCTGTCTTATAAGCAGGCTCTGCGTAAGGCTCAAACCAGATATTATTCAAATTTAATAGAAGTAAATAAAAATAACTCTAGATTTCTCTTCAGCACTGTAGCCAGGCTGACAAACTGTCACAACGCAGTAGAACCCTCAATACCAGTTACTCTAAGCTGCAATGACTTCCTTCTATTCTTTAACAGCAAAATCACAACTATTAGAGATAAACTAAATGCAATTACTCCCACTATCAGTACTGAGCAAGCCCAGACTGCAAAGCTAGTGTCCCATACAAATCCTTCAGTAATACTAGATGGTTCACTGCTGTTGATCAGGCAGAGATAACTTCAGTCATTATGTCCTCCAAAACATCAACTTGTATTTTAGACCCAATCCCAAGTAGACTCCTCAAAGAAATTCTCCCCTAATTATAAATCCCATTCTTAATATAATAAATACTTCACTAGAAAGCGGTTATGTCCCTCAGTCCTTCAAATATGCAGTGATTAAACCACTTTTGAAAAGCCTAATCTAGACCCCGACATACTGGCAAACTATAGACCTATTTCTAATCTGCCCTTTGTCTCTAAAAATCCTTGAAAGAATTGTGATTAAACAGCTTTGTCGCCACCTGCAGGACAATAATTTATTTGAAGTTTTTCAGTCAGGGTTCCGTGCATACCACAGCACTGAAACTGCACTAGTTAAAGTCACAAATGATCTGTTATTAGCTGCTGATGATGGACAGGTCTCAATCCTGGTTCTGTTGGACCTCAGCGCAGCGTTTGACACCATCGACCACAACATTCTACTGCAGAGGTTAGAATGTGATATAGGTGTCAGTGGAACCGCCCTAAGCTGGTTTAAATCCTATCTATCTGATAGGTACCAGTTTGTTAATGTAAACCAGAGATCTTCCCCATGTTCTAAAGTAACCTACGGTGTGCCGCAGGGTTCAGTACTCGGTCCAGTTCTGTTCACTCTTTATATGCTGCCCTTAGGTATGATCATCAGAAAGCATGGCATTAACTTCCACTGCTATGCAGATGACACTCAGCTGTATTTATCAATGAAACCTGATCAGACCCATCAAGTAGACAGACTTAGTGCCTGCGTGAAAGACATAAAAACTTGGATGACTCTTAATTATCTGCTCCTTAACCCTGAAAAAACCGAGGTCATTCTGCTGGGCCCTAAGCACCTGCGAGACTCCTTATCTGACCAGATAGTTTCTCTGGACAATATCACTGTAGCCCCCAGCTCTACTGTAAGAAACCTTGGGGTCCTATTTGACCAAGATCTCTCGTTCAAAGCACATATAAATCAAGCCTGTAAAACAGCCTACTTTCATTTGCGTAACATCAGCCAAAATTAGAAAAATCCTGCCCAGAGACGATGCCGAAAAACTCATCCATGCATTTGTCACATCCAGATTAGACTATTGTAACGCTCTGCTTACAGCGTGTCCTAAAAGCTCAATAAGAAGCTTTCAACTGGTTCAAAATGCAGCAGCAAGATTATTAACAGGTACTAGAAAAAGAGATCATATTTCACCAGTGTTGGAGTCTCTTCACTGGCTTCCTGTTGAGTTTAGAATCAAATTTAAAATCCTCCTCCTGACTTATAAAGCTTTAAACAATATGGCCCCATCCTACCTCAAAGATGCAATAGTAGCGTACCATCCAAACAGAGCTCTTCGTTCTCAAAATGCTGGACTATTGTTAGTCCCCAGAGTCTCTAAAAGCACAGTAGGAGGTCGAGCATTTAGCTACCAAGCTCCTGTTATGGAACCAGCTCCCTGTTCATGTAAAAGAGGCCGACACAGTCTCTACATTTAAGACCAGGCTCAAAACGTTCCTCTTTGAAATAGCTTATGGTCAGGCCAGTTAGGAACAGAAATAAAAACCTACAGTTTTAGCTACGCTGCCCTTGGAGCAATTCTGCTGGGGGAAGTATGGAGCTGAACACTGTCCTCTGGTTCTTCCTACTTTATCTATCAACAATATTTAATATTACTTCAACTGTAGTCTGTTCATTGCTGTTCACATGTTTCTCTTTCTCTCCACTTCCCCCGGGGAGTGGAGACTGTTTCAGACACTGCGGCGGCTGCTCCAGTGATGACCCCCCCACCCCCACCTGTCTGGACGATCTATGCGCCACCCGCCTGGACAGCTGGATTAGCCACACCTCGTCTGCCTGGACGAACTCCTTCTACTTTAGATGAACTGTTCCTCATCTCCTGCTGGAGGATCTCTCTACACTGGTGGACTGCTCCTCGTCCGCCTGGAGGAACTCTTTAAAGCCACCTCCCTCTTGAGTGGTTCTGGCTCCACAGTCCAAGTGGATGCGTCAGTCCTAGTTAATCTGCAGCCTGTCCGTCCGTGGGAGTAGGATCTCTCCTTCACTGTGGTTCTCCCCGAGGTTTCTACTTTTTCCCATGGGGTTTTGTAGTTTTTCCTCGCCGCGAAGGAGGGTCAAAGGACAGGGGCATTCTGGGACAGTTATCTGAACTGCTTTTACCTGTGGCCCACCGAGGCAACTGTTGTTGTGATTTTGGGCATTATAAAAATGAATTGATTTGATTTGATAAATTGACTCAAACCAGGACCTACAGCACTGGGGCGGTTTGCAGCCGAGTGTGAAGCGGCTGGGATGAGGATCAGCTCCAAATCCGAGGCCATGGTTCTCAACCGGAAAAAGGTGGCTTGCCCTCTCCGGGTGGGGGGAGAGTCCTTGCCTCAAGTGGAGGAGTTCAAGTATCTCGGGGTCTTGTTCACGAGTGAAGGAAGGATGGAGCGTGAGATTGACAGATCGGTGCAGCGTCTGCAGTGATGCGGGCGCTGTATCGGACTGTTGTGGTAAAGAGAGAGTTGAGTCCAAAGACAAAGCTCTTGATTTACCGGTCAATCTACGTTCCTCCCTCACCTGGTCATGAGCTCTGGGTAATGACCGAAAGGATGAGATCGGGGATACAAGTGGTCGAAATGAGCTTCCTCCGCCGGCTGGCTGGGCGCTCCCTTAGAGATAGAGGAGCTCAGTCACACGGGAGGAGCTCGGAGTAGAGAGGAGCAGCTGAGGCTCGGGCATCTGTTCAGGAGCCTCCTAGACGCCTCCCTCGGGAGGTGTTCTGGGCGTGTCCCACCGGGAGGCGGCCCCGGGGTGGACCCAGGACATGCTGGAGGGACGACGTCTCTCGGCTGGCCTGGGAACACTGGAGCTGGAGGATGTGTCTGGGGTGAGGGAAGTCTGGTAGTCCCTGCTTAGACTGCTGCCCCCGCGACCCGGCCCCAGATCAGAGGAAGAAGACGACGACGACGTTATTTATTTTGTTTATTAGTGATATCTGTAAAGTGCTGTCTGCGAACGACACAAAAATCATAAACAGTTTCTGTTCTGGGGAAAACTATGAACGTTGAACAAACGGTGGCACTGTCCAGGTGTCAGGTTCTGAGAGATTTGTCTTCACCGTCTCTGGCTCGGGTCAAACACAAGCCTTTTTGAGCCAGCGTGAGCCAGTTTTCCTTTGTTTCTTTATTTGTGGGGACAGTGTTTCTTAATGAACACACATGACACGCGCTTGGGATAATTTTTCTCACAACACTCTCTCATGCACCTTCTGATGATTAATCAAGGATGTAGTGCTCGTTTAGTCTTCTAAGTCCATCAATAAAAGCTAATTGTGTCTAGTTTTCTCTGAAAAAGCTTCTAAACTGCACGAGCCTCTAGTGGGAAAAAAACTAGGAGCTGATTCTTGGATCAGAGATAGTTCACTTGGAGGACTTTTAGTAACACTGCTTGTGTTTTCTGGGCACATTTTAAGAACCTTTTGGGTATGTTTTTGTCACGTTTAAGTGTGGTATATTGTGGACATCCTTTTTAGACACCCTTTCAGTCGCACTGTTGTCGCTTTTTAGTCACGTTTGTGTGTCATATCTGTCTTTTTTAAGCCGTCTTTTTGTTGCGTCTGTCTTTATAGTTCTTTATGTTTTTGTCTCTTACCTTTCGACGCCTGGAAGTTGCTGTTCTGGCCGTAGTCCTGGTGCAGGAACAGTCCTCTGGTGAAGTTGAAGGTCTCGTTGATGACGGGTCTTTTTTTGAAGAACCCGGTGAGTTTGGCGCCGAGGCCGGGCTCTAGACTGATGTGGAGCGTGTCCAGAGTGGACGCCCGATCGTCCTCCTCTGACAGACACCAGGCTCAGGTTAGAGCTCGTGCACTCTGTAAATAATACCCCTGATACAGCTCTCGCCTCTTTTCTCAGCAGTATTTATGGGATTCCTAAGTGTGACTTCATAGCTGGTCTGGGTCCTGACTCCATCTATAATGAGGAGTGTTTTAAACTGATAAAACAAACAAATCATGGGCCAAAACCTATTTAAACGACACATATTAGGATAAATGTACTTTTTCACTCTCTTTTAACCCTGTTGTAACATCGTTCCCTCATCACAAACACAGCTGGAGTTGTATTTACCTTCATTAGAGCTTGTTTCAATAGTCAATTTACGAGGTCCTCAGCCTCCGAGCCTCAGAAAACACTCACTGGAAAAAAACTGGACCTCTACTGCGCAGGTTTAAGTCCATAAACCATCACCGGACTCACTGCTGTCCAATGTGGTTCTCCACTGTTGACAGCAGAGGGCGCTCCATCATCTAAATACCACACTGGAAACAGGCTGTAGTTTGTAAAGAGTGTGTTTTCCAAATGTAGACGTTAAATTAACCAAAGACATGTTTCAACTCCAGTTAAATCCACGACAACGTGTAAGATGTAGATTTAAAGATGAATAATATTGATCCGTGTGATTTCAAACTCAATGAACTTTTACCACCGAGTCTCTTTGAGCCTTTTCAATCTGGAATCAAGGAACAGAAACAACCCTGATTCAGAAAACTATAAGAGAACCTCGCTCTGGCAGCAGATTCCAGCTCCCTTATGAACCTAACGATGCGTTCCATGAGTTAGCACTACTGCATTTTCAATGGTTGAGTTAGCGTTAGCCTCAGAGTTAATGTTAGCCTCAGAGTTAGCGTTAACCTATGAAAAACCAGGGCGTTTTGGCGACTAAAACCCCTGGACACACGTGAGTAACACCAGAGCAGAGTTAGAACACATCCTGGTAATAAATATTTGTTAAATCTAATGCTAGCATGGTATTTCACGGTCACTCAGGGTGTTCCACAGGGCTCAGTGCTTGGACCATTTCTTTTCATAGTTTAATGATCAGGATGCAGCGATGTCCAAATCTCTCGGTGCAATAATATGTGGGTCGGAGCAGGTGGGTGCGGGCGGGTGAGGGTCGGAGCGGGTCAGTGTGGGTGGGTGCGGATCGTGTGGGATGACGGGTGCGGGCGGTGTGGGTCGGTGCAGGTGGGTGCGGTCAGTGTGGGTCGGTGTGTGGGTGTGAGCCGGCGCGGTTGGGTGTGGGTTTGTGTGGTCGTTGTGGCATAGCGGGTGCGGGTCGGTGAAGGGTGGGTGCGGTGGGTGTGGGTCGGTGTGGGTGGGTGCGGTCAGTGTGTGTTGGTGCGGGTGAGTGCGGTGAGTGTGGGTCGGTGTGGGTGGGTGCGGTCAGTGTGTGTTGGTGCGGGTGAGCGCGGTGGGTGTGGGTCGGTGTGGGTGGGTGCGGTCAGTGTGGGTCGGTGGGTGGGTGTGGCAGGGTGTGGGTCGGTGTGCCGTAGCGGATGCGGTCGGTGCGGGTGAGTGCGGTCAGTGTGGGTCTGTGGGTCTGTGTGGGTCAGCAGGTCGGTGCGGGTGAGTGTGGTCAGTGTGGGTCTGTGTGGGTCGGCGGGTCGGTGCGGGTGTGTGTGGATAGGTGCGGGGTGGGTGCGGTCAGTGAGGCTCGGTTACCGATGCTGTCCACGCTGGCGCACTCAGAGGTCACAGGGTCTGCTCCGGTCAGAACCTTCCACAAATCACGCAGCTGGATGGAGAAAATGCTGCTCCAGATCCCTGCAGGTCAAAGGTCAGAGAGAGAGAGGTCAGAGAGACAGAGAGAGGTCAAAGGTCAGAGAGAGAGAGGTCAGAGAGACAGAGAGAGGTCAAAGGTCAGAGAGAGAGGTCAAAGGTCAGAGAGAGAGAGGTCAGAGACAGAGGTCAAAGGTCAGAGAGAGAGGTCAAAGGTCAGAGAGAGAGCAGAGAGGTCAGTGTCTCGTTACAGCGTCTCACCCATGAGGAAGGGCAGCCTGATCTCCGGGAGCTTCTTGATCAAATGTCCGAGGAAAAACTCGGAGCCGAAGTCTTCAGCTCTGATGAAGGCGCCGTACTTCTGCAGACCCACCTCGAACGGAGTGAACTCCACCCACTCTGAGGAGGAGAAACATCTGACGTGACCCTAAAGAACCACTCTGAGGAGGAGAAACATCTGACGTGACCCTAAAGAACCACTCTGAGGAGGAGAAACATCTGACGTGACCCTAAAGGAGGAGAAACATCTGACGTGACCCTAAAGAACCGCTCTGAGGAGGAGAAACATCTGACGTGACCCTAAAGAACCGCTCTGAGGAGGAGAAACATCTAACGTGACCCTAAAGGAGGAGAAACATCTGACGTGACCCTAAAGAACCGCTCTGAGGAGGAGAAACATCTGACGTGACCCTAAAGAACCGCTCTGAGGAGGAGAAACATCTGACGTGACCCAAAGAACCGCTCTGAGGAGGAGAAACATCTAACGTGACCCTAAAGGAGGAGAAACATCTGACGTGACCCAAAGAACCGCTCTGAGGAGGAGAAACGTCTGACGTGACCCAAAGAACCGCACTGAGGAGGAGAAACATCTGACGTGACCCTAAAGAACTGCTCTGAGGAGGAGAAACATCTACCATACCATACCAACTTTATTTATAAGGCACTTTAAAGCTTTTTACAGTCGGCCAAAGTGCCGTACACAAAACAAATAAAATCACATCGTATTAAAAGCTGGAAAAAAGGTGTGTTTTTAGAAGTGATTTAAAAACAGACAGAGATTGAGCCGAATCTCTAAAGCAGCTGATTCCACAGTCGAGGAGCAGCAACTGAAAAAGCACGGTCCTGAGGGCTGGAGAGGGCGGGGCATCAGGTGGATCAGATCAGAGAGGTACGAGGGGGCGAGGCCATTCAAACATTTAGAAGTAAACAAAAGAATCTTAAAATCTACTCTAAAATGCACTGGGAGCCAATGAAGTGAGGATAAAACAGGTTCCAGTTAAAAGCCGAGCAGCTGCAGCCGGGAAAGAACCGTCTGATTTATGCCTGAACAGAGCGCGGTACAATAGTCCAAGCGAGTGGTCACGAAGGCATGAATGACCCTTTCAAAGAGGTCCCTCGGCAGCATGGGCTTCACTCTGGACAGTTGTCGAAGATGGAAAAAACTGGATTTGACCACACCCCTTATTTGGTGGTCCATTAAGAAATAGAAATAATTGGCTTTAGAAATAATTGGCTTCACAAATTGTGATAACGGCCCTAGATCCACCGGAGGAGCCTGTGATGCACCAAAAACCATCACTTCAGTTTTTTGGTGATTAAAATTTTTAAAGTTTAATGACGTCCAAGCTTTAATGTCATTGAGGTGTGACAGCATGTGGGTCCTTTTGTTTTAACGAGAGGTAGATTTGGCTGTCACCGGCACAGCAGTGGAACATGATACATGTCTCCTTAGGATAGATCCAAATGGGAGCATATATAATGAAAAGAGCAGAGGTCCTAAAATGGATCCTTGGGGAACTCCCATTTTTAAGGCGACTGAAGAGGATTCAAAGTTGCCATGGTTGACACACAACTGTCTCTCTGCTACGTACAATCAGAACCGTTCCAAAGCTGGTCCACGAATTCCCACCCAGTTTTTCAGCCTCACATTCGCGAGAAAGTCAGAAAAGTCACTGATAAAATCCTTATTGTATTTAGGGGTCTATAAATGACCGCGCACAGGATCGGCGTGGAGCGACCTATTTCAAAGCAACACAGCTCAAAACTGGAGTATGTGAAATGCTGTGTTACTCTTTGCACTTTAACAATTGCTTATAAAGTGTCGCAATCCCGCCTCCACGGCCAGACACCCTCGGGGAGATGAAGTAAGAGCACGCCGAGGGCAAGAGTTCAGAAAAAGCAGTGGACTCACCAACATTCAGCCAAGTTTCTGTCACGCACACATCTAAAGAATTATTCATGTTTCTGGGGTTAAACCTTATGAACCATATCTGAACCAGTATCCTGGTCTGGAGAACCCATTGAGACCCACAGAAAGGCCCCACATGGTCCAGGTCTCAGACCCAGACCTTCTCAGGTGTTTATCCCTGACCCCTGGAGCAGAAGTCCCATACCGGCCTCAGCCTGGTGTCCGTTGATGGCGTCCTTCACGTTGACCGCAGTGTAAATGGGGAGAGGGTTCTGCCCGTTCCTCACCGTCTTCTGCTGCTCAGACAGAGTGCTGCTGTTTTTCTGCAAGAACAACAAAGTCAGAGAGGAGCAGGAGATGGAGCAGGAGATGAAGATGGAGCAGGAGATGGAGCAGGAGATGAAGATGGAGAAGGAGATGGAGCAGAGGATGGAGCAGAGGAGGTGTCTGGGGAGGGTGAGACCTGTCCAAACACGAGGTGCTCTATCATGAGTCCTGCCATGTCGATGTAGGACACTAGGTGGCCCTGTTTCTCCTTCTCGTCCCTCTCTGCGCGGTAGTACTTCATCTTCTCGATGCTGAGCCCGCTCAGGGTGCTCTTGGTCATTTGTTTTCTGTTTTCAGAGATGATGTTTTCCAGGTTTTGGGACCAGTTCTCGTCCTGACACAGAGTGGACATCGCCCTGAAGACACGAGGAACATTAGTAGGAAATATGGTGAAGAAAAACTGCTGGAAAATTAGTAGAACATTTAAACAAAATTAGAGGGAAATTGGTGGAAGATTTGAGAGTCAGAAGAGCAAAGTCAGAGAAACATTGGTGGCAAAAATTGGGAAAATTAGCAGAAAATAGGGTGGAAAAGGGTGGAATATTGGAGAAAACTTTGAAAAGAAATTGTGAACATTTTTTGGGAAATATGTGGGATTTCTGTGGAAGTTTTAAGTGTCAGAGGAGGAGCAGATAAGGAAAAATTGTGGGAAAGTGGAGAAAAAGTTGAGGAAACTTAGTGGTGGAAAAGTTGAGGAAAATTGAAACAAAATTGGTGGAAATTTGAGAGCCATGGGAGCAGAGTCAGGGGAAAAATTAAGCATTTGTTGAGAGGAGAAGGAACAAAATTGTGTTTTTTTTCCCGAAAATTGTTGGAATATGGAGGAAACTTAGTTGGAAATTGGTGGAATGTTGGTAAAATTAGTAGGAGAAAAAGATGGAAAATTGGTGGAGAATTGACAGAAATTTGAGGGAGATTTGAGAGTCAGAGGAGCAGGAGCCCAGTGGAGCAGGAGCCCAGAGGAGGAGGAGACCAGAAGAGGAGGAGACCAGAGGAGCAGGAGACCAGAGGAGCAGGAGCCCAAAGGAGGAGGAGACCAGAGGAGCAGGAGACCAGAGGAGCAGGAGCCCAGTGGAGCAGGAGACCAGAGGAGGAGGAGACCAGAAGAGGAGGAGACCAGAGGAGCAGGAGCCCAGAGGAGCAGGAGACCAGAGGAGCGGGAGATCAGAGGAGGAGGAGCCCAGAGGAGCAGGAGCCCAGAGGAGCAGGAGACCAGAAGAGGAGGAGACCAGAGGAGCGGGAGATCAGAGGAGCAGAAGCCCAGAGGAGCAGGAGCCCAAAGGAGGAGGAGACCAGAAGAGGAGGAGACCAGAGGAGCAGGAGACCAGAGGAGCAGGAGCCCAAAGGAGCAGGAGCCCAGAGGAGGAGGAGACCAGAGGAGGAGGAGATCAGAGGAGCAGGAGCCCAGAGGAGGAGGAGACCAGAAGAGTAGGAGACCAGAGGAGCGGGAGATCAGAGGAGCAGAAGCCCAGAGGAGCAGGAGCCCAAAGGAGGAGGAGACCAGAAGAGGAGGAGACCAGAGGAGCAGGAGACCAGAGGAGCAGGAGACCAGAGGAGCAGGAGACCAGAGGAGGAGGAGACCAGAGGAGGAGGAGACCAGAGGAGGAGGAGACCAGAGGAGGAGGAGACCAGAGGAGCAGGAGACCAGAGGAGGAGGAGACCAGAGGAGGAGGAGACCAGAGGAGGAGGAGACCAGAGGAGGACCGTGAACATCTAAAGCTCCTCTGACCAGGTGGCGCCGGACACTCCGGTGATGTAAGTGACTGCGTCCAGGACTCCGAGCTCCTTCAGACCCTTCAGAGAACCCAGAAGCCCAGTGGAGGCTCTGGCCCCGCCCCCTGAGCCCACCAGAGCGATGGTCGGCACCTGGAGGAGCAGAAGAGCAAACATGACCCTGGCAACCACAGGCTAATTAGCCTGAGGCTAATCTGTGGTGATAGCCTTTATTCTATTGTCCTATTGATCGATCTTCAAACAGTGTCCGGAGTGTTTGACAACCCCTGAAACCTCTTCTATGATGGAACACGCCTGGACGAATGAGGGATTACATCGACGTAATGTTTGTTAGCTTTAGCGCTCTGGTGAAAAGTGCTTTAAACTCCTGGAGGTGAATATTTATGATGCTGGGACTGCATTATAGTGAGAGACACATGAGACTGATGTAAACAACTAAATCTAGTTGTGTTTTTCACATTTAAGATGCTTTTAGTCGTGGTTTTGTTAAGTTTAGTCACTTCTAGTAGCATTTTAAGTTGCTTTTTTGTTACTCCTTTTCACTTTAATTTGCTTTCAATCATGTGTTTGACACTTCCATCACTTAAACTTTTTTTCAGTTGTGATTTTGTAAAGTTGAATTTCTTTCAGTTGCGTTTTTTGTTGCTTTTTTCTCGCTTATACTCATTTTGTCTTCTTGTCACCTTTTGTCATTAACTGTCTCTTTCAGTCACTCCTTGTCACTTTAATTTGCTTTCAGTCACGTTTTTGACACTTTTAGTTGCGTTTTGTCCCTTTAAGACTCTTTCCGTCGTCCTTTTATTACTTTTAGTTGCGTTCTTTTGTTGCTTTTTTCTCGCTTTTACTGTGTTTTGTCTCTTTGGGTCACCTTTTGTCGTTAATAGTCTCTTTCAGTCACTCCTTGTCACTTTAATTTGCTTTTAGTCATGTTTTTATTTGCGTTTGCACAGACCTGTTTATCAGGGGGCGGAGCCTCCAGACCGAGCAGAGTCTGAAGCGATTGGGCCACGATCCTCCTCCGCTTCAGCAGGAAGTCCTTCTCCTGAGCCGGGACGTCCAGAGAGAGGCGCACCTCCAGGTCCTCTTTAGGCCTGACACAGGACCAGGGGCAGACTTATCATCAGGCGACAGGCCACTTGGGGCCCCCGCCTGAAGGGGCCCCCAACAAGATGTCCTTCGTGATCATCAAAGACTCAAGTTGCTTTTCTCTCAACATCACAATAAAGGGGAGCAACTGTTGTGGTATCTCCGTTTGAACAATGCACATTTGATCAAAGAGCAATATACGTTTTCATATCAGGAAAAAAACACTATTATTTTTTTAAATGGCATAAATTGTATAAATTGTATGTTAGGTAATGTTTGGACCCATTAAAGTTTCATAGACCCAATAAAAAAAAATCTAGATGGGGGTCAAATGGACCCAAAGTTAGTGAGAGGGTTAAGAGACCAACAAAATAGTCTAGAATTGCCAAATGTATTAATTCTGCCACACCCGCTAATAAAGGGAAATAAAATATAACATAAAATTACAAATGATATCATGTATTTAAATCAGCTCAACAGGTGTTAAAATGCACCAACAAACAGGAAACCTTGTCTGATTTAGAAAATATTCTTCTGGGGAAGGACCCCCAAACCCCCTAATTTTCAAAAAAAATTATGACCCTTTAAGACCACATGTTAAACAAAACAACAAAAAACAAAAGCTTTTTGAAGCTTTTGTTTTTTTGTTGAACAACTCAAGAGACAGAACAGAAAAGTTAAAGGCCCTGTGCCTGTTTTTATTGTTTTGAAACGTGAAAAACAGAACTAGTTTTAGTTCAACTCTTTCTTTCAGTCTCATGTGTCTCTCACTTTAATGCAGTCCCAGCATCATAAATATTCACCTCCAGGAGTTTAAAGCACTTTTCACCAGAGCGCTAAAGCTAACAAATGTTAGCATGCTAATGGTGCATTCCTTGCTTCTCGTAGAATAAAACACTCTATAATCAGATGCAGAGAAAAAGTTCTGGTTTCATTTTCATCCAAAAAGATGCTTTGATGTTATATTTGTTCTGGAGAAACAGATTTTACTTTATT
Source organism: Rhinogobius similis (assembly GCA_019453435.1). Taxonomy (NCBI): domain Eukaryota; kingdom Metazoa; phylum Chordata; class Actinopteri; order Gobiiformes; family Gobiidae; genus Rhinogobius; species Rhinogobius similis. The sequence goes on along the minus strand of CM033634.1, from coordinate 1,881,736 downwards.
TCATGCAAAAATAAAAAAAAAGGAACATGGACTAGTTCTGTTTTTCCCGTTCCAGGGCAAACCAGGTACAGGCCTTTAAAGAAATCCCACTTGAGGGGCCTGGACTTAATTTTTCCCAGGTCCGCCCCTGCACAGGACAGAGAGCAAAGAGAGTCACAACCCCGAGTGCAGGACCAGCACCTACCGCTCCCGAGTGTCCAGCCGCAGATCCACTTTGACCTGAAACACAGACGTTTAGATTCAGGTGTAAACAGGTTTCATCTGGACGACGTTTGTTTCAACTGCCACATGTAAGTCATTTTCAATCTGAGGGTTCTGGAATTGACAGCGCTCTGGGTTTGATTATTGATCTGATCTGAGTCATAACCTGAAACTGAAACGACACATTCTTCTACAGTGACTTTTTCTCTCCTTTAATCCTGTTCTAACAATGTTCTTCATCAAAAACACACCTGGACTTACATTTAGCTTCATTCACGCTGTTTTGATGAATCCTGTTTAGAAAATACTCTCCCTTCGACCATCAAAAACACTTCCTGCTGAACTCCCTCGATCAATGACATTTTTTCAGATCATCTACATCATTTATCTGAGAATCTTTTATTGTTTTAAGCCCTGCATCATCACTGCAGCTGCTAGCTTAACCTGCGTGTCTTCACAAATGCTCCGTAATAACATGTCTGGCTTGTGTAAGTGCTGTTCAAGCTGCAGAAGAAGACAACACTCACACAGCAGAGATGCACGTGTTCATTTGGATTTCATACAATTTTTAGGTCTAAAACATGAGATGCCAAACTGAAGGTACTGAAGAGCTAATAACAATATAAATAAAGCATAATCTGTGTCCGGGACGAGAGGCACAAGCGCGAGGGGAACGCCGAGAGAACGGGAAAAAAGACGTCTGCGCTGTAGTGTTTATGGTAGTGTTTATGGTATTATTTATGGTGTATTTCTGGTAGTATTTCTGGTAGTATTAGTACCTTCTCCAGAGCGAGGGAGACGTTTGCAGAGTGGCGAGGGGGGAGGGGCTTCAGAGGAACAGACGACACCAGAAGCTCCTTTTTCTTCTTCACTTCATTTTCAGCTTTCACCTCCTACAAAGACAACAACAACAATAAGAAAGACAACAACAACATCGAAAACAACAATGACAAGAAAGACAAAGACAACAACATCGAAAACAAAAACAACAACGATAAGAAAGACAACGACAACAACAATAAGAAAGACAACAACATCGAAAACAAAAACAACGATAAGAAAGACAACAACATCGAAAACAAAAACAACAACGATAAGAAAGACAACAACAACAACATCGAAAACAAAAACAACAACGATAAGAAAGACAACAACAACATCGAAAACAACAACGATAAGAAATACAACAACGACAACAAAAACAACAACGATAAGAAAGACAACAATAAGAAAGACAACAACAACATCGAAAACAAAAACAACAACGATAAGAAAGACAACAACAACATCGAAAACAAAAACAACAACGATAAGAAAGACAACATCGAAAACAACAACGATAAGAAATACAACAACGACAGCAACATCGAAAACAAAAACAACAACGATAAGAAATACAACAACGACAGCAACATCGAAAACAAAAACAACAACGATAAGAAAGACAACAACAACATCGAAAACAAAAACAACAACGATAAGAAAGACAACAACATCGAAAACAACAACGATAAGAAATACAACAACGACAGCAACATCGAAAACAAAAACAACAACGATAAGAAATACAACAACAACATCGAAAACAACAGAAACAACAACAATAAGAAAGACAACAACAACATCGAAAATGACAGAAACAACAATGACATGAAAAACAAATACAACAGCAACGATAAGAAAGACAACAACATCAGAAACAACAACGATAAGAAATACAACAACGACAACAACATCGAAAACAAAAACAACAACGATAAGAAAGATAACGACAACAACAATCAATAACAACAAGACAGACAACAATGACAGCAACAACATCGAAAACAATGACAACGACAACGAAAACAAAAACAATGACAACAATAACGACAAAAAAGACAACAACGGCAACAATGACAACAACGGCAACAATATCAATAATAAGAAAGACAACAACTATGGAAAAAAAGGCAACAACAATTACAACAACGGCCGCAACAACAACAACATCAGCAACCATGATAACAACAACAATGACAACAACAACAATGATGACAAAAACAATCAAAACAGCAACAAAAATAATGACGACAACAACGACGCTGAGAAAAACAACAATAATGATTCTTATTGATCATTATTTTTATACTCTAGTCATGATTAATCGCAGCCCTAATCGAGTTTATGTCATGTTTTGCCACATTTTGTTTTCTTTTTGCTTTTAGTCACATTTTTATCACTTTTTTTGTCTCTTTGTTTCCATCTGTTTTGGTCGCTTTTTGTTGCGTTTGGTCACTTTAAGTCTCTTTCAATCATGGTTTTGTCGCTTTGTTCTTTTTTTTCTCCTTTTGTCTCCTTTGTCCACCTTTTGTCGTCAATATGCAATTTACTACTTTAACTACTTTACTACTTTAACTACTTTACTACTACTACTTACTGTTCTTAGTTGTGTTTTTGATGCTTTTTGCTGCGTTTTGTCACTTTAAGTTGCTTTTAGTCAGGGTTTTGTTGCTCTGGGTCACTTTTTGTTGCGTTTTGTCACTGATGGTTGCGTTTTAGTCACATTTAGTCACATTTTTGTCTCTTTGTTTCTATCTGTTTTTGTTGCGTTTGGTCACTTTAAGTCTCTTTCAATCATGGTTTTGTCACTTTTAGTCACTTTTTGTTGTGTTTTGTTCTTTTTGTTCTGCTTTTGTCTCCTTTGTCCACCTTTTGTCGTCAATAGTCTCTTTCAGTTGCAATTTACTACTTTAACTACTTTACTACTTGTTCTTAGTCGTGTTTTTGATGCTTTTTGCTGCGTTTTGTCACTTTAACTTGCTTTTAGTCAGGGTTTTGTTGCTCTGAGTCACTTTTTGTTGCTCTGGGTCACTTTTTGTTGCTCTGAGTCACTTTTTGTTGCGTTTTGTCACTTATGGTTGCGTTTTAGTCACATTTTGTCACATTTTTGTCTCTTTGTTTCTATCTGTTTTTGTCGCTTTTTGTTGCGTTTGGTCACTTTAAGTCTCTTTCAATCATGGTTTTGTCACTTTTAGTCACTTTTTGTTGTGTTTTGTTCTTTTTTTCTGCTTTTGTCTCCTTTGTCCACCTTTTGTCGTCAATAGTCTCTTTCAGTTGCAATTTACTACTTTAACTACTTTACTACTTTAACTACTTTACTACTTTAACTACTTTACTACTTTAACTACTTTACTACTTTAACTACTTTACTACTTTAACTACTTTACTACTACTACTACTACTTTACTACTTGTTCTTAGTCATGTTTTTGATGCTTTTTGCTGCATTTTGTCACTTAGGGTTGCATTTTAGTCACATTTAGTCACATTTTGTCTCGCTCTTTGTCAGGATTTCGTCGCGTTTTGTTGCATTTTGTCGTGTTATTTAGCAGGAGTACCTCGCTGGCCGGGGCCTGGGCTCGGCTCCCGCTCAGTCCCAGCTCCGTCTCCAGCTCCCGGTTCACGTGGAACTTCAGACGCCCGTCGTGGCTGAGGCTCTGGGTTTTCTCGTAGGCTCCGTGCAGCTCCAGCTTCGGCGCTCGGCTCAAAAAACCTGTGAGAGCAGAAAAAGTGAAGCTCAAACGCTCCTCGACTTCAACCTCTGCGGCTCCTCTGACTCTGTGACTTAAACGGACAGAGGAGGCGCCTGAAAATCTCGCATTTTTGTCACTTTTGGTCACTTTCAGTCGATCATAGTTGTGCTTTTGTGGCTTTTAGTTGCGTTTTTTCACTTTTAGTCACTTTTTGTAGCATTTTCTTTCTTTTTTGTCTCTTTTACTCTGTTTTTGTGGTCATCTTTTGTCACTTAAAGTCTCTTTCAGTCGCATTGTGTCGATGTGTTATATATAATTTTTGTCACTATCAGTTGCATTTTGTTGCTTTTTTATCTCTGTTTTTGTTTCTTTTGGTCACATTTTGGTAACATTAGGTCTCTTTCAGTCACATTTTTGCTGTTTTTAGTTGCGTTTTGTCACTTAAAGTCGCTTTTAGCTGTGTATTTGTCACATTTTGTCATGGTTTTGTTGCTTTTAGACGCTTTTTGCCACCTTTACCACTTATGGTCACCTTTTGTCTGTAACACTCTCTTCAAGTAGTGTTTTGTCACTTTACGTTGCTCTTAATCATGTTTTTGTCGCTATAACTTGCGTTTTATCACATTAAATCTCTTAGTCACGATTTTGTCACTTCCAGTCACTTTTTCCTGTATTTTGTTGGCTTTTGTCACTTTTACGACTATATTTTGATCACCTTTTGTTGCTAATGGTCTCTTTCAGTCATGCTTTGTGACTTTACGTTCATAATAGTTGTGTTTTTTTGGCTTTTAGTCGCAGTTTGTCCCTTTAAGTCTTTTTTAGTTATGGTTTTGTCACTTTTAGTCACCTTTTGCTGCATTTTGTTGCTTTTTGTCACCTTTACTTTGTCTCTTTTGGTCATCTTTTTGTTGCGATTAGTCTCTTCAGTCATGCTTTGTGTCTTTATTCAGTTGCTGTTCTGGCGTCCCACCGGCAGATGCTGGATTTTTAAATTAATTTATTCCTTTTTATCCACATCTGATAAAAGGAAACTCATCTGCTGGACGTGTTCAATAAGAAAAGAAAGCTGTGAGCCACTTATTTACATCAAATCAAACATTCTGGATGAATCAGAGTAAGTTTTTAGTCCAAAAGCACAAATTAAAAAATTACACTAAAATTCAAAACAATAGAACTTTTATGTGGATTCCACTTGGACTTTTTTTTACTTTATTACACGTCCATAAAACTTTTTTTTGTTTTGTTTATTTAGCTTCAGCTTTGAAAGAGGAATCATCAAAACCAACAAATGCCAAAAGTGTCAATCAGACAAACTCTACACCAGCTTCACTTCTTCATAGATTTAACAAAGAAAATGTAGCTGGACTTTAAAGGTCCCATATCCTGCACAATGGACTCTTCAGAGGTCTTAACCTTCCTCCAGGGCTCTCTGGGCCTCGTATGTTGTGCCCAAAGTGGTTTTTTGATTGATTCCCTCATGTTTTCACTAGAGAACTGTCTTTTCCGTCCCCCTCGGCTGAGCAGCAGACGGGGGCTCCTCACTAAGATGACGCGGTGTTTAAGCCACGCCTCCAGGAAGAATAAAAACAGCTAATGCTAATGCTACACAGTAATTACACGATGGATACGACAGATAGAAGAGTTAGCTTGTTATTTACCAAACGGCACGTCCGTGGTTGAGGCCCTGGAGCACGTCAAACTCCAGGTCAGATCCAGGACGTAGGACTCAGCACGACGCACCGTCAGGACCAGAAAATGTTTATTCAGTGTTTGTGTATCGCTGTTTACCGGAGCACACGGCGCATGCACCATCTCCACTACAGGGGAGGCACGGGTTGGGCGGGGGAGGCAGCCTGCTCTCTGTTCGGGGGGGTCAGATCTCAGAGTGAGGAGGGGGGCCAGTCCAAGAAATGGGTGTTTGTTGTAAACTGTTATGTTATGGATATTACACAAAGCCCTGAGGACAGACTGTGTGAAGGGACAAGAGCAGGATATGGGACCTTTAAAGTCTGCTGTTCCTCTTTGCAGAGTTTGTTTCAGTGGAATCAGAGTAAATCAGACACAAAACTCCAGAGTCTGAGCTTCACAAAGAGTCACACAATAGTTTGTGTCCAAATGGTCAGATCTCGTTTTAGTCCCACGTTTGAGTTAGAACAGGTCAGAGCGTCCTGTGGTCAGAGGCTCTTTGGGTGTCGCTCGTGGACTTCACCCTCTGCTCCTCTGACTTCTGACGTCTTCTCTGAGACGTTCTGGACTTTGACGCTCATAATGGACAGAGGAGGCGCCTGGAAAACCGTAATAACTTTAGTTTCATTATCAAAGTGTGCGCTGCTCTCCGGCTGAGGCGCTCACCAGCAGGATCCCGTTGGTGCGATACTCCTGCGGCGCTTCGTTTCTGCAACAAAACATTTTGATCAGATTTAACAATGAGACAAGTTAAAGGGCCCATGACAGGTTGGACGACTCATTTAACCAAAATGTAGTTCAGATAAACATATTTCAAAATTAGCTAAAATTCTTTACAAATTTTACAGTTTTCGCAAATTTTAGCTTTTTAATTTTACTTCCTGGTTGTAAATGATGACATCACGCTAGGAAATTACCGTAGCAACAACACTGTACACTGGGCCAAAACTCATCTAATGTCACATTTTTTTGATTTGACAAATAAAAATAAATGTTAACACCTTTATTTTGTTGAATTAATGTTTAAATGGTCAAAAAAGTAGTTTATTTTGTGTAAATGATGCATAACCTTTGTCTCACAGTGTGATGTCATCAGTTTGTTTACTTCCTGTATTTTTCAACAGGTTTTTCTACTTTTCTCCACAAACAGTGACCTGATTGGTGTAAAACTATAATTTATATTTACAACAGATATTAATGCACTGAATAAAGTCAAAATTTGAAAATCATAAAAACCTGTCATAGGCCCTTTAAAGCTGATGTGAGCGGTGAAGGTGAATGAATGGACTTTAAAGGCTTATTGTGCTTTTGTCCTCTATCCACCTTATTCGGCCCCGCCCACAGATCGCGCTCCTGTTGTAAACGCACTTCAGTTGACGAGAAATGACGAACGAGGGGAAAGTCTTGACGCTAAAACATGATATAAAGTTGATTGATTTGAGTCAAATGTTTCGAAAACGGCTTTTTATTACGAGTAGAACTTATTTTCTGTTGAGCTCGTCTGCCCCGTGTTAAACGAATACAACGGAAACAAGATGGCGGCGCCCACGACAACGTCCGGAATAAGGTCAATAGTTCTGTACGACACATTTAGATTTTCAATCATTTAAATTGCAACATAGATTCAAAACAACTTAATTCAAAACAGTCAGCTGACTTGCGGTGCCTGCATGACGACGCTTTAAGAAAATAAAACTGAAAAATCTGAAGAATAGAGATTACTCAAACCTGCACGAATTACTCTAAATACAACCTTAAGTTCTTTAATGATCAGGGGAACAATTATATTATGGTTAAAAACTTCTAAAAGTAGTTTGTATTGTAGTATTGTTGGTCCTAGAGTCTGTAAAAGCTCAGCAGGAGGCGGAGCTCCTGTTCATGTTAAAGAGGCACAGGCTCCTCCTCCTCTGTCAGAGTTTATGTCATAAACCCCTCTGCTGCCCCCTGCTGTGCTGGAGGAGTCTGAGCCATAGAACTATAATAAAACCTGAAGATGAATCCAAAATGGCCGCCCTGTTCCTCCCTGTGGCCTGAGCTCATTGTCACATGACCCCAAAAAAGTTTCTTACTTCCGCATTTACTTCCTGATACGGAGGCGGCCATCTTTGCTTTACTTCCTGATACGGAGGCGGCCATCTTTGTTTTACTTCCTGATACGGAGGCGGCCATCTTTGCTTTAGGGCGCCACGTGACCACAATCCCCCACTTCATATAAAAACGGTAATTTCTGTGATTTTATAAACGGTAGAAAAGAACATTTCCTTCTATTTTATTTAAATACTGATAATAATTCAGTCCTGTCTGTGATTATAATGTGACATTTTAGAAAAAGGCTGCAGTACCTCACACGACCACTAATCAACCTGGGACACAGACAGAGGGGGCGGGGCTTATCCAGTTCTTTTAATACATCCATGGTCTGAGCTCACACTGTCCTCTTCTTCTTCTACTTTCATCAACAACATTTAAGATTTTAGTTCAACTGGAGTCTGTTCATTGCTGTTCACATGTTGTTTCTCTGGACACTGTTTCAGGCACTGCCCTCCTCTCACCCCGACCTGTGACCTGCCTGGAGGAACTCTCTCTGCACTAGATGAACTTTTATACTTTCCCCCACACGTTTGCAGAGAAGGAGGGTCAAGGACAGGGGGCGCTCTGGGACAGTGATCCTTTGAACTTTTAAACTTCTCGTCACCCACAGAGGAAGTGCTGTTGTGATTTTGGCCTTTACAAACACAGATTTAATTGAACCTGATGACATCATGCAGTGTGTTTCTCTCACCTGTCGCGCAGCTCGAACTCCATCTCCAGCACGTCCTGCGTCTGTCACAAACACAAACACCTCAGACGCTGCTCATGGTTCCATTTTTGGTTCAAACTTCACGATCGAGAGAGAGTTTGATGAAGAGCAAACGTTTCACTGCAGCCATTTTACCCCAAAAACAAACACGAACACAACAAACGAGTCCCAAAGATTCTGTGAGACGCAGAGGTCTGACCTGAGCCCCGAGGCTGAAGGACCTGGTCTGCTTGGAGTCCAGCTCCAGAGTCCTCAGGTCCAGCAGGACTGTGGAGACCAGGTCATCTCTGGAGACAAGGTCCTCATCAAACAGGCGGATCTCCAGGATGTTCTAGAAGAAACCAGGTCTGAACCAGGTCTGGACCAGGTCTGGACCAGGTCTGAACCAGGACTGGACCAGGACTGGACCAGGACTGAACCAGGACTGGACCAGGTCTGGACCAGGACTGGACCAGGACTGAACCAGGACTGAACCAGGACTGAACTAGGTCTGAACCAGGTCTGGACCAGGTCTGGACCAGGACTGAACAAGGTCTGGACCAGGACTGGACCAGGACTGGACCAGGACTGAACCAGGACTGAACTAGGTCTGAACCAGGTCTGGACCAGGTCTGGACCAGGACTGGACCAGGTCTGAACCAGGACTGGACCAGGACTGGACCAGGACTGAATTAAGTCTGAACCAGGACCATAGACCGTACATATCGATGGATTGTGGCGTAACCCACAGCGTTTGGCTCCAGCCAAATGAAGCCCATCACTGCTAGCGGTTATAGCGGCTAAAGTGGAGCTAGCAGTTATAGCGGCTAAAGTGGAGCTAGCAGTTATAGCGGCTAAATTGGAGCTAGCAGTTATAGCGGCTAAAGTGGAGCTAGCAGTTATAGCGGCTAAAGTGGAGCTAGCAGCTATAGCGGCTAAAGTGGAGCTAGCAGTTATAGCGGCTAAAGTGGAGCTAGCAGTTATTGCGGCTAAAGTGTAGCTAGCAGTTATAGCGGCTAAAGTGTAGCTAGCAGTTATAGCGGCTAAAGTGGAGCTAGCAGTTATAGCGGCTAAAGTGGAGCTAGCAGTTATAGCGGCTAAAGTGGAGCTAGCAGTTATAGCGGCTAAATTGGAGCTAGCAGTTATAGCGGCTAAAGTGGAGCTAGCAGTTATAGCGGCTAAAGTGGAGCTAGCAGTTATAGCGGCTAAAGTGGAGCCAGACTCCATATTTAAATCCGAGTGTGTATCGTGGTAACCACATGGACCAATCAGGAGGAGGTTGTTAACGGTCTGTCCATCAAACCTGTTGCTAACGCGAGCGAAACCGGCCCCTGGAAAAGGAAGCACCTGATTGGTCAGTTATTATTGTAATAACTTGATTTATGAACAACCAACGAGAAAAAACACCAGGATCATGTGGAGTGAGTCAGACGGACATTTTAGTTCCAGATGTGACTTTGACCGTAACAGTGACACAACAGAACGTGAACAGAGCTCGGCTGAAGGAGGAGCCTCCTGGACACTTCCTGTTTGAGGGCCGTGATATGTACCGTCTATGACCAGGACTGAGCCGTGGTTCTGCGTTTGGATCTTCTGAGTAAACACTGATGATAGAAGGTCCTGGTCTGGTCCTGGTCTTAGACTGGACTCACCTTGGTCTGGATCGGGACTCTGAAGCTGAAGTTCTCGTTCCACTCCGGGTTGTTGTTGTTGTTGATGGTTTTGGTTCTTCGTGTTGCAGCTGTTGCCGTCGGTAACGTCAGCGTCACATAAAGATCCGACTGTGAGACTGAGAAAAGACCAGAGACAGGACTGAACCAGGACTGAACCAGGACTAAACCAGGACTGAACCAGGACTGAACCAGGACTGAACCAGGTCTGAACCAGGTCTGAACCAGGACTGAACCAGGACTGAACCAGGACTGAACCAGGTCTGAACCAGGTCTGAACCAGGTCTGAACCAGGACTGAACCAGGTCTGAACCAGGTCTGAACCAGGACTGAACCAGGATTAAACCAGGACTGAACCAGGATTAAACCAGGACTAAACCAGGACTAAACCAGGACTGAACCAGGACTGAACCAGGACTAAACCAGGACTGAACCAGGACTGAACCAGGATTAAACCAGGACTGAACCAGGACTGAACCAGGACTGAACCAGGACTGAACCAGGACTGAACCAGGACTAAACCAGGACTAAACCAGGACTGAACCAGGACTGAACCAGGACTGAACCAGGTCTGAACCAGGACTGAACCAGGACTGAACCAGGACTGAACCAGGTCTGAACCAGGACTGAACCAGGACTGAACCAGGATTAAACCAGGATTAAACCAGGACTGAACCAGGACTGAACCAGGATTAAACCAGGATTAAACCAGGACTAAACCAGGCCCGAACCAGGACTAAACCAGGACTAAACCAGGATTAAACCAGGACTAAACCAGGCCCGAACCAGGACTAAACCAGGGCTAAACCAGGACTGGATCGTGGTGCTGTGTCCTGGAGCCACTGATGGACCTTGTGCCTGAAAATGGTGTTTGTTATGAACAAACTGTGACTAACACAGAAGTCCAACTGAACACGGTCTCACCCTCTGTCTCCCCCTCTGTCTCCCCCTCTGTGTCTCTGTCTCCCCCTCTGTGTCCCCCTCTGTCTCCCCCTCTGTCTCCCCCTCTGTGTCTCTGTCTCCCCCTCTGTGTCCCCCTCTGTCTCCCCCTCTGTGTCTCCCTCTGTGTCCCCCTCTGTCTCCCCCTCTGTGTCCCTCTGTCTCCCCCTCTGTGTCTCTGTCTCCCCCTCTGTCTCCCCCTCTGTGTCTCCCTCTGTGTCCCCCTCTGTCTCCCCCTCTGTGTCCCTCTGTCTCCCCCTCTGTGTCCCCCTCTGTCTCCCCCTCTGTCTCCCTCTCTGTGTCCCCCTCTGTGTCCTCCTCTGTGTCCCCCTCTGTGTCCTCCTCTGTGTCCCCCTCTGTATCCCCCTCTGTCTCCCCCTCTGTATCCCCCTCTGTCTCCCCCTCTGTCTCCCTCTCTGTGTCCCCCTCTGTGTCCTCCTCTGTGTCCCCCTCTGTCTCCCCCTCTGTCTCCCCCTCTGTGTCCCCCTCTGTCTCCCCCTCTGTGTCCCTCTCTGTCTCCCCCTCTGTCTCCTCCTCTGTGTCCCCCTGTCTCCCCCTCTGTCTCCCCCTCTGTCTCCCCCCTCTGTCTCCCCCCTCTGTCTCCCCCCTCTGTCTCCCCCTCTGTCTCCCCCTCTGTCTCCTCCTCTGTGTCCTCCTGTCTCCCCCTCTGTCTCCCACTCTGTCTCCCCCTCTGTCTCCCCCTCTGTGTCTCTGTCTCCCCTCTGTCTCCCTCTCTGTCTCCCCCTCTGTGTCTCTGTCTCTCCCTCTGTCTCCCCCCTCTGTCTCCTCCTCTGTCTCCCCCTCTGTGTCTCTGTCTCCCCCTCTGTCTCCCCCTCTGTCTCCTCCTCTGTCTCCCCCTCTGTCTCCCCCTCTGTGTCTCTGTCTCCCACTCTGTCTCCCCCTCTGTCTCCCCCTCTGTGTCCCCCTCTGTCTCCCCCTCTGTCTCCCCCTCTGTCTCCCACTCTGTCTCCCCCTCTGTGTCTCTGTCTCCCACTCTGTCTCCCCCTCTGTGTCTCTGTCTCCCCCTCTGTCTCCCACTCTGTCTCCCCCTCTGTCTCCTCCTCTGTCTCCCCCTCTGTCTCCCCCTCTGTGTCTCTGTCTCCCACTCTGTCTCCCCCTCTGTCTCCCCCTCTGTCTCCTCCTCTGTGTCCCCCTGTCTCCCCCTCTGTCTCCCCCTCTGTCTCCCTCTGTGTCCCTCTATGTCCCCCTCTGTCTCCCCCTCTGTGTCTCTGTCTCCCCCTCTGTCTCCCCTCTGTCTCCCCCCTTGTCTCCCTCTGTCTCCCACTCTGTGTCTCTGTCTCCCCCCTCTGTCTCCCCTCTGTCTCCTCCTCTGTGTCCCCTCTGTCTCCCCCTCTGTCTCCCCCCTCTGTCTCCCCCTCTGTGTCCCCCTCTGTCTCCCCCTCTGTCTCCCCCTCTGTCTCTCCTCTGTCTCCCCCTCTGTCTCCCCTCTGTCTCCCCACTCTGTCTCCCCCCTCTGTCTCCCCTCTGTGTCTCTGTCTCCCCCTCTGTCTCCCTCTGTCTCCCCCTCTGTCTCCCCCTCTGTGTCTCTGTCTCCCCTCTGTCTCCCCCTCTGTCTCAGCCTCTGTGTCTCTGTCTCCCCCTCTGTCTCCCACTCTGTCTCCCCCTCTGTCTCCCCCTCTGTTTCCCCCTCTGTGTCTCTGTCTCCCCCTCTGTCTGCCCCTCTGTCTCCTGCTCTGTCTCCCCCTCTGTCTCCCCCTCTGTGTCTCTGTCTCCCACTCTGTCTCCCCCTCTGTCTCCCTCTGTGTCTCTGTCTCCCCTCTGTCTCCCCCTCTTTGTCTCTGTCTCCCCCTCTGTCTCCCCCTCTGTCTCCCACTCTGTCTCCCCCTCTGTGTCTCTGTCTCCCCCCCTGTCTCCCCCTCTGTCTCCCACTCTGTCTCCCCCTCTGTGTCTCTGTCTCCCCCTCTGTCTCCCCCTCTGTGTCTCTGTCTCCCACTCTGTCTCCCCCTCTGTCTCCCCCTCTGTCTCCCCCTCTGTGTCTCTGTCTCCCCCTCTGTCTCCCCCTCTGTCTCCTCCTCTGTCTCTCTCCCTCTGTCTCCCCCCGTCTGTGTCTCTGTCTCCCACTCTGTCTCCCCCTCTGTCTCCCCCCTCTGTGTCCCCTCTGTCTCCCCCTCTGTCTCCCTCTGTCTCCCACTCTGTCTCCCCCTCTGTGTCTCTGTCTCCCACTCTGTCTCCCCCTCTGTGTCTCTGTCTCCCCCTCTGTCTCCCTCTCTTTCTCTCCCTCTGTCTCCTCCTCTGTTTTCCCCTCTGTCTCCCCCTCTGTGTCTCTGTCTCCCACTCTGTCTCCCCCTCTGTCTCCCCCTCTGTCTCCTCCTCTGTGTCCCCCCTGTCTCCCCCTCTGTCTCCCCCTCTGTCTCCCTCTGTGTCCCCTCTGTCTCCCCCTCTGTGTCTCTGTCTCCCCCTCTGTCTCCCCTCTGTCTCCCCCTTTGTCTCCCTCTGTCTCCCCCTCTGTGTCTCTGTCTCCCCCTCTGTCTCCCCCTCTGTGTCCCCCTCTGTGTCCCCCTCTGTCTCCCCCTCTGTCTCCTCCTCTGTGTCCCCCTGTCTCCCCCTCTGTCTCCCACTCTGTCTCCCCCTCTGTGTCTCTGTCTCCCCCTCTGTCTCCCACTCTGTCTCCCCCTCTGTCTCCGCCTCTGTGTCTCTGTCTCCCCCTCTGTCTCCCACTCTGTCTCCCCCTCTGTCTCCCCCTCTGTTTCCCCCTCTGTGTCTCTGTCTCCCCCTCTGTCTCCCCCTCTGTCTCCCACTCTGTCTCCCCTCTGTCTCCCCTCTGCGTCTCTGTCTCCCACTCTGTCTCCCCTCTGTCTCCCCCTCTGTGTCTCTGTCTCCCCCTCTGTCTCCCCCTCTATGTCTCTGTCTCCCCCTCTGTCTCCCCCTCTGTCTCCCCCTCTGTCTCTCTCTGTCTCCCCCTCTGTCTCCCACTCTGTCTCCCCCTCTGTGTCTCTGTCTCCCCCTCTGTCTCCCCCTCTGTCTCCCCCTCTGTGTCTCTGTCTCCCACTCTGTCTCCCCCTCTGTCTCCCCCTCTGTCTCCCCCCTCTGTGTCTCTGTCTCCCCTCTGTCTCCCCCTCTGTGTCTCTGTCTCCCCTCTGTCTCCCCCTCTGTCTCCCACTCTGTCTCGCTCTCAGTGTCTCTCTGTCTCCCCCTCTGTCTCCCCCTCTGTCTCCCCCTCTGTCTCCCCCTCTGTGTCTCTGTCTCCCCCTCTGTCTCCCCCTCTGTGTCTCTGTCTCCCCCTCTGTCTCCCCCTCTGTCTCCCACTCTGTCTCCCCCTCTGTGTCTCTGTCTCCCCCTCTGTCTCCCCCTCTGTCTCCCCCTCTGTCTCCCCCTCTGCGTGTGTTCCTGTCATTGTCCACATGGTCGTTGAAGTCTCCAGTAGAACAGTCAGTCGGGCACAACCCGAAGGCTCAGGGATGGGACCCTCTCGTTTGGGGCTGAACCCCGACACGTCGAGCTGTGGGGCCCACATCAGCCTCAGCCCAGAAGTGGCCCGTCCCACTGGAGGAGACGGGCTCCAGAGGTAAGACCCAGACCCAGACCCAGACCCAGACCCAGACCCAGACCTGGACTTACTCGAGTCCTGACTTTTCTTGGTCTTCGCTCGAAGCACCGTGACATTCAGAGTCCAATAAGAGACCAACTCCACCTGAAAAACCAACAGGATCCACTGAATGAACCAGGACCAGACCAGGACTAGACCAGGACGGGACCAGGACGGGACCAGGACTAGACCAGGACTAGACCAGGACCAGACCAGGACGAGACCAGGACGGGACCAGGACGAGACCAGGACGAGACCAGGACGAGACCAGGACTAGACCAGGACGAGACCATGTTTAGTTTCACCACGTTTAGTCTCACCACATGTTTAGTTTCACCACGTTTAGTCTCACCACATGTTTAGTCTCACAACATGTTTAGTCTCACCACATGTTTAGTCTCACCACATATTTTGTCTCACCACATGTTTAGTTTCGCCACATGTTTAGTCTCACCAGATGTTTAGTCTCACCAGATGTTTAGTCTCACCACATGTTTAGTCTCACCACATGTTTAGTCTCACCACATGTTTAGTCTCACCAGATGTTTAGTCTCACCACATGTTTAGTCTCACCACATGTTTAGTTTCACCACGTTTAGTCTCACCACATGTTTAGTATCACCACGTGTTTAGTCCCACCATGTGTTTAGTCTTACCACATGTTTAGTTTCACCACATGTTTAGTATCATCACATGTTTAGTCTCACCACATGTTTAGTTTCACCACATGTTTAGTCTCACCACATGTTTAGTCTCACCACATGTTTAGTTTCACCACATGTTTAGTCTAACCACATGTTTAGTATCACCACATGTTTAGTCTCACCAGATGTTTAGTCTCACCACGTGTTTAGTCTCACCAGATGTTTAGTTTCACCACATGTTTAGGCTCACCACATGTTTAGTCTCACCACATGTTTAGTCTCACCATGTGTTTAGTCTCACCACATGTTTAGTCTCATGTTTAGTTTCACCATATATTTAGTCTCACCATGTGTTCAGTCTTACCACATGTTTAGTCTCACCACATGTTTAGTATCACCACATGTTTAGTTTTCCCACATTTAGTCTCACCACATGTTTAGTCTCACCACATCTTTAGTCTCACCACAGGTTTAGTCTCATGTTTAGTCTCACCACATGTTTAGTCTCACCACATGTTTAGTATCACCACATGTTTAGTATCACCACATGTTTAGTATCACCACATGTTTAGTCTCACCACGTGTTTAGTCTCCCCACGTGTTTAGTCTCACCACATGTTTAGTCTCACCACATGTTTAGTCTCACCACATGTTTAGTATCACCACATGTTTAGTATCACCACATGTTTAATATCACCACATGTTTAGTCTCACCACATGTTTAGTCTCACCACATGTTTAGTCTCACCACATGTTTAGTCTCACCACATGTTTAGTCTCATGTTTAGTATCACCACATGTTTAGTCTCACGTTTAGTCTCACCACATGTTTAGTCTCGCCACATGTTTAATATCACCACATATTTAGTCTCACCACATGTTTAGTCTCACCACATGTTTAGTCACACCACATGTTTAGTCTCACCACATGTTTAGTCTCACCACATGTTTAGTCTCACCACATGTTTAGTCTCATGTTTAGTATCACCACATGTTTAGTCTCACATTTAGTCTCACCACATGTTGAGTCTCGCCACATGTTTAGTCTCACCAGATGTTTAGTCTCACCACATGTTTAGTCTCACCACATGTTTAGTCTCACCAGATGTTTAGTCTCACCACATGTTTAGTCTCACCACATGTTTAGTCTCACCACATGTTTAGTCTCATGTTTAGTCTCACCACATGTTTAGTCTCACCACATGTTTAGTCACACCACATGTTTAGTCTCACTACATGTTTAGTCTCACCACATGTTTAGTCTCATGTTTAGTATCACCACATGTTTAGTCTCACGTTTAGTCTCACCACATGTTTAGTCTCGCCACATGTTTAGTCTCACCAGATGTTTAGTCTCACCACATGTTTAGTCTCACCACATGTTTAGTCTCACCAGATGTTTAGTCTCACCACATGTTTAGTCTCACCACATGTTTAGTCTCACCACATGTTTAGTCTCATGTTTAGTCTCACCACATGTTTAGTCTCACCACATGTTTAGTCTCACCACATGTTTAGTCTCATGTTTAGTATCACCACATGTTTAGTCTCACGTTTAGTCTCACCACATGTTTAGTCTCGCCACATGTTTAGTCTCACCAGATGTTTAGTCTCACCACATGTTTAGTCTCACCACATGTTTAGTCTCACCAAATGTTTAGTCTCACCACATGTTTAGTCTCACCACATGTTTAGTCTCACCACATGTTTAGTCTCATGTTTAGTCTCACCACATGTTTAGTCACACCACATGTTTAGTCTCACCACATGTTTAGTCTCACCACATGTTTAGTCTCACCACATGTTTAGTCTCACCACATGTTTAGTCTCATGTTTAGTATCACCACATGTTTAGTCTCACCACATGTTTAGTCTCATGTTTAGTATCACCACATGTTTAGTCTCACCACATGTTTAGTCTCACCACATGTTTAGTCTCACCACATGTTTAGTCTCACCACATGTTTAGTCACACCACACGTTTAGTCTCACCACATGTTTAGTCTCACCACATGTTTAGTCTCACCACATGTTTAGTCTCACCAGATGTTTAGTCCCACCAGATGTTTAGTCTCACCAGATGTTTAGTCTCACCAGATGTTTAGTCTCACCACATGTTTAGTCTCACCAGATGTTTAGTCTCACCACATGTTTAGTCTCACCACATGTTTAGTCTCACCACATGTTTAGTCACACCACATGTTTAGTCACACCACATGTTTAGTCTCACCACATGTTTAGTCTAACCACATGTTTAGTCTCACCACATGTTTAGTCTCACCACATGTTTAGTCTCATGTTTAGTATCACCACATGTTTAGTCTCACGTTTAGTCTCACCACATGTTTAGTCTCGCCACATGTTTAGTCTCACCAGATGTTTAGTCTCACCACATGTTTAGTCTCACCACATGTTTAGTCTCACCACATGTTTAGTCTCACCACATGTTTAGTCTCATGTTTAGTCTCACCACATGTTTAGTCTCACCACATGTTTAGTATCACCACATGTTTAGTCTCGCCACATGTTTAGTCTCACCAGATGTTTAGTCTCACCACATGTTTAGTCTCACCACATGTTTAGTCTCACCACATGTTTAGTCACACCACATGTTTAGTCTTACCACATGTTTAGTCTCACCACATGTTTAGTCTCACCACATGTTTAGTCTCACCACATGTTTAGTCTCACCACATGTTTAGTCACACCACATGTTTAGTCTTACCACATGTTTAGTCTCACCACATGTTTAGTCTCACCACATGTTTAGTCTCATGTTTAGTCTCACCACATGTTTAGTCTCATGTTTAGTCTCACCACATGTTTAGTCTCACCACATGTTTAGTCTCACCACATGTATTAGTCTCACCACATGTTTAGTCTCATGTTTAGTCTCACCACATGTTTAGTCTCACCACATGTTTAGTCTCACCACATGTTTAGTCTCATGTTTAGTCTCACCACATGTTTAGTCTCACCACATGTTTAGTCACACCACATGTTTAGTCTCACCACATGTTTAGTGTCACCACATGTTTAGTCACACCACATGTTTAGTCTCACCACATGTTTAGTCTCACCACATGTTTAGTCTCACCACATGTTTAGTCTCACCACATGTTTAGTCTCATGTTTAGTCTCACCACATGTTTAGTCTCACCACATGTTTAGTCTCATGTTTAGTCTCACCACATGTTTAGTCTCACCACATGTTTAGTCTCACCACATGTTTAGTCTCACCACATGTTTAGTCTCACCACATGTTTAGTCTCACCACATGTTTAGTCTCACCACATGTTTAGTCTCATGTTTAGTCTCACCACATGTTTAGTCTCACCACATGTTTAGTCTCACCACATGTTTAGTCTCCCCACATGTTTAGTCTCACCACATGTTTAGTCTCATGTTTAGTCTCACCACATGTTTAGTCTCACCACATGTTTAGTCTCATGTTTAGTCTCACCACATGTTTAGTCTCACCACATGTTTAGGACGAGGACTCAGCTGCAGCTTCGATAAAAACCTGAAAAAAAAACATATTTATTGAGAAATCTGCAGAAAAACACAAATGTTTGTCTATTTTATTAATCTATAAAACCAGGACTAAACCAGGACTAAACCAGGTCTACATTAGGACTCAAACTAGGACTAAACGGAGGTAAGTGACTCCAGGGTTTGGCGTAGAATGTCCCAGAAGGGCATTAAACCTGTCTGTCTCAGTTACAGGTCAGATCTGTGGAGCGGCGCTCACAGGAAGGTTTGGTTTTTAATGTGGTTTAAAACAATAAACACAGATCAGAGTAAATACGATTAATGCCACACTGTGGAACATTTCAGGCAAAACACAAGAGGGACAGAGCGTGGAAGGGCATCTGACACACACAAGAAGAACAGCTGGAGATCTTACCAGGAGAAAAGATCAGATGCCATTCCGCTGATTCAAAAACGGTCTAAACCTGGACCAAACCTGGACTAATCCTGGACTAAACCTGGACCAAACCTGGACCAAACCTGGACTAAACCTGGATCAAACCTGGATTTAACCTGGACCAAAGATGGACTAAACCTGAACCAGACCTGGACTAGACCTGGACCAAAACTGGACCAAACCTGTACTAAACCTGGACTAATCCTGGACTAAACCTGGACCAAAACTGGACCAAACCTGGACCAAAACTGGACCAAACCTGGACCAAACCTGGACTAAACCTGGACTAAACCTGGACCAAACCAGGATCAAACCTGGACCAAACCTGGACCAAACCTGGACTAAACCTGGACTAAACCTGGACTAAACCTGGACCAAACCTGGACCAAACTTGGACTAAACCTGGACTAAACCTGGACTAGACCTGGACTAGACCTGGACCAAACCTGGACTAAACTTGGACCAAAAATGGACTAAACCTGGACTAAACCTGGATTTAACCTGGACTAAACCTGGACCAAACCTGGACCAAACTTGGACTAAACCTGGACTTAACCTGGACTAAACCTGGACTAAACCTGGACCAAAGATGGACTAAACCTGGACTAGACCTGGACTAGACCTGGACCAAACCTGGACTAAACTTGGACCAAAAATGGACTAAACCTGGACTAAACCTGGACTAAACTTGGACCAAAAATGGACTAAACCTGGACTAAACCTGAACCAGACCTGGATCAATCCTGGACTAAACTTGGACCAAAAATGGACTAAACCTGGACTGAACCTGGACTGAACCTGGACTTGTCTACATAAGGTCCTTCTGCTCGTGTTATGGTCGGGAGGCGGGACCAGAGCCACAGAAAAACAAAGACAGAAAAAAACCAAGAAATTTGCAAAACGGATTAAAAGTGTTTGAAGTTAAACAAACGAGAACGAGATCCTCAAACAACAGGAAATAAGACGAGGATCTGACGTCACAAAAAGAATTAGAAAATGTACTTTAACCAAACAAAGATTTTATGAAAGTGGAAAAAAAGGTTCTGAATGATCCGCCTCAGAAAACAACAAGCCAAAAACACAATCTAATGTTATGATTGTACTTTTAACCAAACAGGACTAAACACAATCGTCGTCACAATCGTCACATTTTTTATTAATTTATTCCTTTTTATCCAAATCTGATAAAAGGAAACTCATCTGCTGGACGTGTTCAACGTGAAAAGAAAACTGTGACCCATTTATTTACATCAAATCAAACATTCTGGACCAATCAGAGTCAGTTTTTACTCCAAAAGCACAAATTTAAAAATTACACTAAAATTCAAAACAATAGAACTTTTATCTGGATTCCACTTGGACTTTTTTATTTTATTACACGTCCATAAAACTAATTTTTTGTTAAATTATCTTCAGCTTTGAAAGAGGAATCATCAAAACCAACAAAAGTCAAAAGTGTCGATCATCAAACTCCACACCAGCTTCACTTCTTCATAGATTTAACAAAGAAAATGTAAAGTCTGCTGTTCCTGTGGGCGGAGCTTGTTTCAGTGGAATCAGAGTAAATCAGACACAAAACTCCAGAGTCTGAGCTTTGTTTTAGTCCCACGTTTGAGGAGAAACAGGTCCGAGCGGCGCGTGATCCTGTTCACGACGTTTTAGTGAAATGTGAGTCTAACCCACAGACCGTACATATCAGTGGACCATGTTAGCATGCTAGCCGCCGCGTTCCAAACAGGAAGCAGCTCTGGAGGCTCCTGCTCCATGAAGTCGAGCTCCGCCTCTTCCTGTGACACTGGAGCCTTCACTCTGTGACTGTTTGGGTCAAACCATGGATGTATTAAATGAACTGGATAAGCCCCGCCCCCTCTGTCCCAGATTAGTGGTCGTGTGAGGTACTGCAGCCTTTTTCTAAAATGTCACATTATAATCACAGACAGGACTGAATTATTATCAGTATTTAAATAAAATAGAAGGAAATGTTCTTTTCTACCGTTTCTCGCTCGACTAGAGACACCTGTAAGTTGTATTTTATTTCATTTCAGACGCTTCACGTGTGTCTAACATGAAGAACACAATTACAATCACACAAGCTAACGCTAACACAAAGACCTGCAGCTGCTGGTCGTTCACGTCGCTCAAAGCATCATGGGGGATTGTGGTCACGTGGCGCCCTAAAGCAAAGATGGCCGCCTCCATAAAGCAAAGATGGCCGCCTCCGTATCAGGAAGTAAAGCAAAGATGGCCGCCTCCGTATCAGGAAGTAAAACAAAGATGGCCGCCTCCGTATCAGGAAGTAAAGCAAAGATGGCCGCCTCCGTATCAGGAAGTAAATGCGGAAGTAAGAAATTTTTTTGGGGTCATGAACCAATGAGCTCACACCACAGGGATAAACAGGGCAGCCATCTTCAGGTTTTATTATAGTTCTATGGCTCAAACTCACATCTGGAACTAAATCGTCCGTCTGACTCACTCCACATGATCCTGTGTTTTTTTCTCGTTGGTTGTTCATAAATCAAGTTATTACAATAATAACTGACCAATCAGGTGCTTCCTTTTCCAGGGGCTGGTTTTCGCTCGTGTTAGCAACAGGTTTGATTGACAGCTAGCGCCACACGTTGCCGCCGTCTCCTCTCACCGAGGGGCGGAGACCGTTAACAACCTCCTCCTGATTGGTCCGTGTGGTCGCCACGATACGCACTCGGATTTAAATATGGAGTCTGGCTCCACTTTAGCCGCTATAACTGCTAGCTCCACTTTAGCCGCTATAACTGCTAGCTCCACTTTAGCCGCTATAACTGCTAGCTCCACTTTAGCCGCAATAACTGCTAGTTCCACTTTAGCCGCTATAACTGCTAGCTCCACTTTAGCCTCTATAACTGCTAGCTCCACTTTAGCCGCTATAACTGCTAGCTCCACTTTAGCCGCTATAACTGCTAGCTCCACTTTAGCCACTATAACTGCTAGTTCCACTTTAGCCGCTATAACTGCTAGCTCCACTTTAGCCGCTATAACTGCTAGCTCCACTTTAGCCGCTATAACTGCTAGTTCCACTTTAGCCGCTATAACTGCTAGCCACGATGGGCTTCATTTGGCTGGAGTCTATGGTGTCTATGGTGACGTCACACTCCCACAGTCCATCGACATGTACGGTCTATGGTCTAACCCTGTCTTGTGGATTTAAGGTGTCGTCTGATTTTTTGTTTTTGTTTGTTTTTTTTGTGAATCTTCTTCAGTCTTTCTCCCGTTTATGAATGAATGAATGAACCATTGAAATGACAGTCTCTGTTACAACAGAACATACAATTACATTTCACAAACACAATAAACAAACAGTCGACACACACACACATAGAATGTAAATATGGTGTAGGTGAGGTGTATCCTGACCTGGACCTGGACCTGGACCTGGACCTGGACCTGATGAGAGGAACCCGGGAGGAACTGAACTGAAGGCATGTCACACGGCCCTTGGTCAGTGTGTGATTAGGTTCATTTAATTATTAATATTTATTTGTTATCAGGGGCACCAGCTCTTTAGGGGTTGGGGGTCACGGGTGACTGGAGCCCGTCCCAGTGACTTTGTGCCTTGGGCGGGGCCCACCCTGGACAGGGGCCCACCCTGGACAGGGGCCCACCCTGGACAGGGGCCCACCCTGGACAGGGGCCCACCCTGGACAGGGGGCCACTCGTCACAACAAACACAGAGACAGACAGATTAACAGATTATGAATTAACCTGAACACGTGCTGTGTTTGGACGGTGGGAGGAGCCAGAGAACCCACGGTAACACGAGGAGAACATGCAGACTCCGCCCACAGAGATGGTGTGATGTTGGTCTGGTCTGGGAATCAAACCCATGATCTCCTTATTGAGAGGCAGGAGCTCTAGCTGCTCTGTCACTGTGATTTTTTGATCTAATTCTAAAACCGATTTATTGAAGTTTAAAAAAATGAGTCAAAATTTGAATTTTTAGGACAAATTCCAATCCAATCTAGTTAAAACTAAATAAGAAATCCAAAATAGATCACAAAATGAACCAAGAAATTTAAACCTGGTTCTGTCCATTTTTCAGATTTAATTGTCACAAATATGTGGATTTTTGGCCACTTTTACATAAAATGTCTTATTTCTACAAGAAAACACAACGTGATGAAAAATACCCGAGTGTCCAAGACACGCGGCCGAAGGTCAGACACGACAACAAAGTCGATCATCGACCTCCGGCCTGTGTCCTGGAGCCACTGATGGACCTTGTGCTCGAACATGGTGTTAGTTATGGACAAACTGTGACTGACACAGAAGTGCAACTGACCCGCTCGGGTTCAGATCAGGGCCGTTCCTCCCGATCACCCTCTGCAGGTGTCACTGTCGTTGCCCACGTGGGCGTTGAAGTCCCCCAGCAGAACAATGGAGTCCCCGGGTGGTGCACTGTCCAGTGCCCGTCCCAGGGCTTGTGTACAGGTGCGACACAGGTGGTGGGTGTGTCTGACGTGGGCGGGGCTTGTGTACAGGTGCGACACAGGTGGTGGGTGTGTCTGACGTGGGCGGGGCTTGTGTACAGGTGCGACACAGGTGGTGGGTGTGTCTGACGTGGGCGGGGCTTGTGTACAGGTGCGACACAGGTGGTGGGTGTGTCTGACGTGGGCGGGGCTTGTGTACAGGTGCGACACAGGTGGTAGGTGTGTCTGACGTGGGCGGGCTTGTGTACAGGTGCGACACAGGTGGTGGGTGTGTCTGACGTGGGCGGGCTTGTGTACAGGTGCGACACAGGTGGTAGGTGTGTCTGACGTGGGCGGGGCTTGTGTACAGGTGCGACACAGGTGGTGGGTGTGTCTGACGTGGGCGGGGCTTGTGTACAGGTGCGACACAGGTGGTGGGTGTGTCTGACGTGGGCGGGGCTTGTGTACAGGTGCGACACAGGTGGTGGGTGTGTCTGACGTGGGCGGGGCTTGTGTACAGGTGCGACACAGGTGGTGGGTGTGTCTGACGTGGGCGGGGCTTGTGTACAGGTGCGACACAGGTGGTAGGTGTGTCTGACGTGGGCGGGGCTTGTGTACAGGTGCGACACAGGTGGTAGGTGTGTCTGACGTGGGCGGGGCTTGTGTACAGGTGCGACACAGGTGGTAGGTGTGTCTGACGTGGGCGGGGCTTGTGTACAGGTGCGACACAGGTGGTAGGTGTGTCTGACGTGGGCGGGGCTTGTGTACAGGTGCAGCATTTGAAGCTAATCCTATTATAATCTGGTTTTGGTTCAGACAAGTTCAGATTCCTCTGAGACGATGGACGGCATCCTCACCATGTGGAGCTGGGCCAGGTAAGAGAACTGAACCAGGACTAGACCAGGACTAGACCAGGACTGAACCAGGACTGAACCAGGACTGAACCAGGACTGAACCAGGACTGGACCAGGACTAGACGAGGACTGAACCAGGACTGAACCAGGACTGGACCAGGACTGAACCAGGACTAGACCAGGACTAAACCAGGACTAAACCAGGACTGAACCAGGACTGAACCAGGACTAGACGAGGACTGGACCAGGACTAAACCAGGACTGGACCAGGACTAAACCAGGACTGAACCAGGACTGAACCAGGACTGAACCAGGACTGAACCAGGACTGGACCAGGACTGAACCAGGACTAGACGAGGACTGGACCAGGACTAAACCAGGACTGGACCAGGACTAAACCAGGACTGAACCACGACTGAACCAGGACTGAACCAGGACTGAACCAGGACTGAACCAGGACTGGACCAGGACTAGACCAGGACTGAACCAGGACTGAACCAGGACTGGACCAGGACTGAACCAGGACTAGACGAGGACTGGACCAGGACTAAACCAGGACTGGACCAGGACTAAACCAGGACTGAACCAGGACTGAACCAGGACTGAACCAGGACTGAACCAGGACTGGACCAGGACTGGACCAGGACTGAACCAGGACTAGACGAGGACTGGACCAGGACTAAACGAGGACTGAACCAGGACTGAACCAGGACTGGACCAGGACTGAACCAGGACTAGACCAGGACTAAACCAGGACTAAACCAGGACTGAACCAGGACTGAACCAGGACTAGACGAGACTGTACCAGGACTATACCAGGACTGGACCAGGACTAAACCAGGACTGAACCAGGACTGAACCAGGACTGAACCAGGACTGAACCAGGACTGGACCAGGACTGGACCAGGACTGAACCAGGACTAGACGAGGACTGGACCAGGACTGAACCAGGACTGAACCAGGACTGAACCAGAGACTGAACCACGACTGAACCAGGACTGAACCAGAGACTGAACCAGGACTGAACCAGGACTTGACCAGGACTAGACCAGAGACTGAACCAGGACTGAACCAGAGACTGGACCAGAGACTGAACCAGGACTAGACGAGACTGGACCAGAGACTAAACCAGGACTGGACCAGGACTAAACCAGAGACTGAACCAGGACTGAACCAGGACTGAACCAGAGACTGAACCAGGACTGGACCAGAGACTGGACCAGGACTGAACCAGAGACTAGACGAGGACTGGACCAGGACTAAACCAGAGACTGAACCAGGACTGAACCAGAGACTGGACCAGGACTGAACCAGGACTAGACGAGACTGGACCAGGACTAAACCAGAGACTAAACCAGGACTGACCAGGACTAGACGAGAGACTGGACCAGAGACTGAACCAGAGACTGGACCAGGACTGACCAGAGACTGAACCGACTGGACCGAGACTGGAACCAGGACTGAACCAGGACTAAACCAGAGACTGAACCAGAGACTGGACCAGGACTGAACCAGAGACTGAACCAGGCTGACCGAGACTGGGCTCAGAGACTGGGCAGAGACTGGAACCAGAGACTGGAACCAGAGACTAAACAGAGACTAGACCAGAGACTGAACCAGAGACTGAACCAGAGACTGGACCAGAGACTGAACCAGAGACTGAACCGAGACTGAACCAGAGAACCTGGACCGGGACTGGACCAGAGACTGAACCAGAGACTAAACCAGAGACTGAACCAGAGACTGAACCAGAGACTAGACGAGAGACTGGACCAGGACTAGACGAGGACTGGACCAGAGACTAAACCAGAGACTGAACCAGAGACTGAACCAGAGACTGAACCCAGGGCTGAACCAGGACTAAACGAGAGACTGGACCAGGACTAAACCAGAGACTAAACCAGAGACTGGACCAGAGACTAAACGAGGACTGGACCAGGACTGAACCAGGACTAGACCAGAGACTGAACCAGGACTGAACCGGGACTGGAACCGGAGACTGAACCAGGACTGAACCAGAGACTAAACCAGAGACTGAACCAGGACTGGACCAGGACTGACCAGAGACTGAACCAGAGACTGGGCAGACTGCCAGAACTGAACCGGCAGAGACTGGACCAGAGACTGGACCAGAGACTAAACGAGACTAGACCAGAGACTGAACCAGAGACTAGACCAGAGACTGAACCAGGAACTGAACCAGAGACTGAAACCAGGGCTGGGCAGAGACTGAACCAGAGACTGAACCAGAGACTAGACCAGAGACTGAACCAGAGACTGAACCAGACTAGACGAGACTGGACCAGAGGACTGAACCAGAGACTGACCAGAGACTGGACCAGGACTGACCAGGAACTGAACCAGACTGGACCGAACTGACCAGAGGACTGAACCAGGACTGGACCAGAGACTGGAACCAGGAACTGAACCAGGGACTAGACGAGGACTAAGACCAGAGACTAAACCAGAGACTGAACCAGGACTGGACCAGGACTGACCAGAGACTGACCGGACTGAACCAGAGACTGGACCAGAGACTGGGACCAGAGACTGAACCAGGACTGGACCAGGACTGGACCAGGACTGCACCAGGACTAGACGAGGACTGGACCAGAGACTGAACCAGAGACTAGACCAGAGACTGAACCGGGACTGGACCAGAGACTGAACAGAGACTGGGACCGGGACTGGACCAGAGACTGAACCAGAGACTGGACCAGGACTGGACCAGGACTGAACCAGGACTAGACGAGGACTGGACCAGGACTAAACCAGGACTGGACCAGGACTGGACCAGGACTAGACGAGGACTGGACCAGGACTGAACCAGGACTGGACCAGGACTGGACCAGGACTGGACCGGGACTGGACCAGGACTGAACCAGGACTAAACCAGGACTGAACCAGGACTGAACCAGGACTAAAACCGGGCTTTATTGGGACTTATACAAGACTAAAATCCAGGACAAAAATGTGTCAAACCAAAACTAAACCGACAGAGTTTGTTCAGCTCAGTTTTCTTTTGTTTTGTGTAAAGTGTGCGGCTGAGGTTGTCTGCTTCAGCAGGTTTTCTCACAGGGGGTGCCGTGGCACCCTGGGGTGCTGTGGAGTGAGTGCAGGGGCCGCGAAAATTGTGGCGTTCCATGGATTTTTTGAATGAAGACAAATTAATACAGACAACTATTGATTCAGGAAATACATTTTTCGGTAGAACGTTATTTTTTATGTTGTTTTTGACAGAAAACAATCGTAATTCATGCAACAATGTGTTTAAAAAAGAGGGGCGTGGCCATACGCGCAGCGGACAGCTGTGGGGCGCTCTCTCCCCCCTTAGGTTTAGGCTTCAGTGGTGTTTGTTGTCATTGTATTTAAATCTTAGCCAAATAAAGAGAGAAAAAATAGCAGTTTTCTCAATTAAATTCTGTCCATTTGATTTATAACTTATACAAGATTTAAATTAATTTAAACTCAATCATCATTTATTTATTTAGCCCTCACGACACTCCAGGACCAAAGAGCTGTCAACGTACATTTAAAACACAAAACCATAATACAATACGTCATATCATAATCAACTAAACTGTGGACATTGTACAGAGTGAAATGTGACTGTAATAAGTGTTAAAGCCAGTCTGAAGAACTGTTTAAGCCTTGATTTAAAAAGGACAGAGTCTGACGGTGCGTTCAGGGCTCAGTGAAAATGAACGTAATTCTCCTGCAGCAGGTCGGGTCGAAATGAAATGCTTTAAAATAACGCCTTTATAATAAGTATTTTATTACGATGAACCTCGAAAGGGGAGGTTTATTTCAAATGAAATGTAACATAAGACACAGTGGATCCTGGGCTCCTCTGGGGCCCCTGTGGTGGCTGCAGGAGGGGCCCCTCAGGGCCCACTGCTGCAGCTAATACTGGGCCGTTCACACGTGTTTCTTAATGTGCTTTGTCCTCGTTTAATTAAACAAGTGAATAAATGAGTGACGTCAAAATCCAGACTTTCCAAGATAAAACCCAGAGGAGCGTCTGAGACACGAGGAGCTCATGGACAGGACCAGGTCCAGGAGCTTCAGGACGGGACGGGACGGGAGGGCATCTGGAGGACAGACGGGAGGGCATCTGGAGGACAGACGGGAGGGCATCTGGAGGACAGACGGGAGGGCATCTGGAGGACAGACGGGAGGGCATCTGGAGGACAGCCGGGAGGGCATCTGGAGGACAGACGGGAGGGCATCTGGAGGACAGACGGGAGGGCATCTGGAGGACAGACGGGAGGGCATCTGGAGGACAGACGGGAGGGCATCTGGAGGACGGACGGGAGGGCATCTGGAGGACAGACGGGAGGGCATCTGGAGGACGGACGGGAGGGCATCTGGAGGACAGACGGGAGGGCATCTGGAGGACAGACGGGAGGGCATCTGGAGGACGGACGGGAGGGCATCTGGAGGACAGACGGGAGGGCATCTGGAGGACAGACGGGAGGGCATCTGGAGGACAGACCGGAGCACACACCTCGAGGGACGCGGCTCCTGGAAGAAACAGCCCCAGTTTATTGTTGTTGAACATAAAGGTGTGTGACGTCAGAGCTCGGGCTCGTCTGGGCGTGGCAGGGCATCAGGCGCATTAGTCACGGCAGGCTCCAGTTATGTCACGGCTCACGGTTATGAAACCATCCGTTGAATAAAAGCTGACGCTGTAGTTTGGGTTTGTACAAACGTGTTCTGAATCAAGCAACAAAAGTGTGACCAAAAGTGATAAAAATGTGTTCAAAAGTGACAATAATAATCTACAAACAACAAACACGACTCAATGCACCAAAATGTGGCTAAAAGCGACAAAAACGTGACTAAAATCGGCAAATACGTGTTTAAATCTGACAAACACAGCTGAACTAGACAACATTTTGTTTAAAATGTGAATTTGAACAGAATTCTATTATTAAATCATGGATCCCAGTCGCACGGGTCAGAACAACCACAATTAGATGTTTGTCTTAAACAGTGCAGCTGTTAAAGACAATAGAAAAACACAAAGTGAACATGAATCGAGATCAAATCAAAATCATGATCTGGCCTTAAAAAAATCATAATCATGATTTTTCATCATGTCGCTCGCCCGAGCTCTCGCTGACGCAGGAAAATCTAAATTGTGTTCAGTCCAAGTTCAGAGAAAAACACGTTTCCCTCCAAAAGCACAAGAAAACAAGCGGGATTTTCATAAACGGAACGGTCTGTATCAGGCCCAGCGACAGAAGGCCCGGGGCAAGGACTCACATGCCCCCCCCCCCCCCCCCGATATGAATTAATAGGAAGAGAGTCCCCCCCAGTCTACTCCCCTGGTCTGGATTTCTGCTAAAATAGGAAGAACGTCCATCCGTCGCCGCCTCCTTTTCCCTGAATTTAAAGGAGAAACACTCTGCGTTTCTCGTGTTGCTGTCCCTTTAAACCTGCTCTTGAGGGCCTTACATTTGCATCTCATGTTTTAAAACAAAAACGTTTCAGACTCATTAAAGGATGACGTTTTATCAGCCTGTGTGAAACGATTCTTACCGAGTGCATCCAGCAGATGGCGCCAGCACTGTATACAATCTGTGAAGTCAGCCCTGAAAAGACATCATTGTGTGGATTTGAGCAGCAGTGATCGAGTTCAGAGGCAGAAATGATCAGAACAAATTTAGTGATGATTTAAGGACTAAAAACAGAGGAAATATTCTCAGATAAATGACGTACACCAGTGTTTCCCAACAGGGGTACGGGGACCCCTTGGGGTACTTGAGCACTTGGAATTGTTTCAAGATTAAAAAGAAAATTAAATGTACTTTTATCTGAATAAAAAAGTGTCCTTAGTTGTAAATTTAGCATCTTTCTGGAGTGTCTTGGATCATAAATTTTTTTTTTTTTTTTTTTTTTTTTTTATTGATTGATTGTTCATGCCATTTACTTTCAGTAGCACAAATTCAGAAATCAAACAAAGTGATACAAAACAAGACAGCAAAATGATTACATGCATCATTGGCCTGAACAAAAGGGACAGGAAGAAGATACATCTTATAAACCCTGTACCTTTCTCAAATCGATTTAAATAAAATTTCAATTATACTCGTTCTAACCCCTCCCCGACCAAGTCACCAACTGACCGTGTGAATGTCAGCCATCTTCTGTAATGGTTTACATTTCATTAACTTAATTACTTTCCTTATTTACATAGTCTGTCATTATTTTCTGCTTGTACATTTTTTTAAATTTATAGATGTTTGTGCAACATTTAAAGTCAGAATTTAATGCATTCCAAAGTTTGACTCCATAAACCGAGACACACTGCTGTTTTAATGTTGTTCTTGTAAAAACACTACGAAAAAAAAATTGTCTTCTGTGGTCTCCGTCCTCAGAAACAAAAGTAAAAAGACTTTGCACACCTTCTGGTAAAGTTTTTTGTTTGGCTCTCCACAAAACTAGTACAATCTTAAGATCAACTAAATCTTTAAACATAAGCTGATTAGATTTAACAAATAAATTATTGGTATGTTCTCTGTATCCCTTTTTATTGATTATTCGCATTGCTCTTTTTTGCAACAGAATTAAAGGTTTGGTGGTACTTGGGTAAGTATTACCCCAAACTTCATTGCAGTAACTAAGATCTGGAAGAATAAGAGTACAATATAACATGTGAAGTGAAGTGCAATCTAACACATCTTTTACTTTGTATAATATACCAACGTTTTTGCTAATCTTTTTTTTTTATATAGTTTACATGAGCCTTCCAGTTTAGTTTTTCATCCAGAATTATTCCCAAAAATTTGACCTCAGTGACTCTGTCTATGCTAACACCATCAATAGTTACTGTCACATTTTCATTCTTATTACGATACATAAAAATTATATATTTAGTATTTTCACAATTCAAAAATAGCTTATTTTCATTAAACCAATCTCTCACTTTCATCATTTCTTCATTTATGCTCTCTGTGACTTCTCTTAGGTTACTTCCAGAAAGAAAAATATTAGTGTCATCAGCGAATAACAAAAATTGCAGTCTTTTCGAGGATTCACACAAGTCATTAATAAACAGAATAAAAAATAATGGCCCGAGAACGGACCCTTGTGGAACTCCACATTTTACCCTTTTACATTCTGAATCTTGTCCGTTAAAATGAACGTATTGTTTTCTATTGGTGATGTAGCTATTGAGCCATTTGTGTACCTGTCCCCTGATTCCATAATTGTATAATTTAGATAATAATAACTCATGATTTATAGTATCAAAAGCTTTTCTTAAATCAATAAACACACCTATTGTGTATTGTTTCTTATCTGTTGCATTGATAATTTTTTCCATTAGGTCTATTACTGCTAAGCTTGTGGATCTTTGGGATCTAAATCCATATTGATTATCATAAATGAGCTTGTGCTTCTCTAAAAACTTCTTAAAAATTTCAGCAAACCATTTCTCAAGGACTTTGGAGAACTGTGAGAGCAGTGATATTGGTCTATAGTTATTAAATGTGTGTTTATCGCCATTTTTGTAGAGGGGGATTACTTTAGCAACTTTCATTTTTTCTGGGAATACACCAGTTTGCAAAGACAAATTACAGATGAAAGTCAGAGGTTTAACAATGCAATCAATGGTTTTTTTGACTATTGTCATATCGAGGCCATCACTGTCAATTGATGTTTTACTCTTGCATTTTTGTACAATAGATAGAATTTGACCTTCACTGGCCTCCCCCAGAAACAGAGATTGCATTATTCTGCTCTCTGAACCGGTCTGTTTTTTGTTAGACAACTTCATTGATTTTGCAATATTAGCCCCCACATTAATAAAATAGGAGTTAAATTCATTCGCTATATCTTTTTCATTATTAAATACAAGGTTATTCTCTTCAAAATAATCTGGCAATTTGTTTGGCTGTGAGTTTGGCCTCAGCACTCTGTTTAAAGTATTCCAAGTTGCTTTCATGTTTCCTTTATTTTCTGTCAGCTTTTTATTATAATAGTCCTTTTCAGCATTTCTTAAAATTGTTGTTAGTTTATTTTTATAAGTTTTATATTTCAATTCGTTGATGCTTGTCTTATTTTTCACAAAGTCTTTATACAACTTATTTTTCTTTTTGCATGCTTTGATTAGTCCCATTGTCATCCATGGCTTGTTATTCTCTCTTGATTTCCTGAATAGCTTCAATGGGCAACATTTATTGTACAGGACAGTAAATGTATTTAAAAAAGCCTCATATGATTCGTTCACGTTGGCCACATACACATCAGACCAGTGTTGTTGGGACAGTTCAGTCCTAAAGTCATTAATTGTTTGTTCTGTTCTGACTCTAAAGTATCTGGGCTGTTTCTAAACTGCCATTTCTCTCTAAAATATTAGAGAAAATTGTTTTTATTCAACTTAAGACATTTTTAGATCAACATAGTATTTTAGAAACATTTCAGTCAGGTTTTAAAAGTCTCCACAGCACAGAATCTGCCCTTTTGCGTGTTTTTAATGATATATTTATTTGTACTGACACTGGTCACACTGTGGTGTTGGTGCTGTTGGACCTGACGGCTGCATTTGATACGGTAGACCATGAGATCCTTCTTTCCAGGCTGGAAAACTGGGTGGGA
This sequence comes from Rhinogobius similis, assembly GCA_019453435.1. NCBI lineage: Eukaryota > Metazoa > Chordata > Actinopteri > Gobiiformes > Gobiidae > Rhinogobius > Rhinogobius similis. Next base: position 1,848,928 of record CM033634.1, on the reverse strand, counting down.
ATTCGTGGACCAGCTTTGGAATGGTTCCGATCATACCTAGCAGAGAGACAGTTTTGTGTGAACCTTGGAAACTTTGAATCCTCTTCAGTCCCCTTAAAAATGGGAGTTCCCCAAGGATCTATTTTAGGACCTCTGCTCTTTTCATTATATATGCTCCCATTTGGATCTATTCTAAGGAGACATGGTATCATGTTCCACTGCTATGCCAATGACAGCCAAATCTACCTCCTGTTAAAACAAAAATGACCCACATGCTGTCACGCCTCTCTTGGATTGCCTCAATGACATTAAAGCTTGGATGTCATTAAACTTTTTAAATTTTAATCACCAAAAAAACTGAAGTGATGGTTTTTGGTGCATCACAGGGTCCTCCGGTGGATCTAGGGCCGTTATCGCAATATGTGAAGCCAATTATTTCTAATTTGGGCGTGAAAATGGACTCTGACCTAAAACTTGACCACCAAATAAGTGATGTGGTCAAATCCAGTTTTTTCCATCTCCGACAACTGGCCAGAGTGAAGCCCATGCTGCCGAGGGACCTCTTTGAAAGGGTCATTCATGCCTTCGTGACCACTCGCTTGGACTATTGTAACGCGCTCTATTCAGGCATAAATCAGACGGTTCTTTCCCGGCTGCAGCTCGTCAAAATGCTGCTGCACTGCTTTTAACTGGAACTCGGAAATATGATCATATTTCACCTGTTTAATCCTCACTTCATTGGCTCCCAGTGCATTTTAGAGTAGATTTTAAGATTCTTTTGTTTACTTATAAATGTTTGAATGGCCTTGCCCCCTCGTACCTCTCTGATCTGATCCACCCTTATGCCCCCTCTCGAGCCCTCAGGTCAGCAGATCAGCTGCAGCTTGTTGTCCCAAAAACAAAACGCAAGCTTCGTGGGGACCGTGCTTTTTCAGTTGCTGCTCCGCGACTGTGGAATCAGCTGCCTTTAGAGATTAGGCTCAATCTCTGTCTGTTTTTAAATCACTTCTAAAAACGCACCTTTTTTCACTAGCTTTTAATACTATGTGATTTTGTTTGTTTTGTGTACGGCACTTTGGCCGACTGTAAAAAGTTTTTTAAGTGCCTTATAAATAAAGTTGGTATGGTATGGTATGGTTTTGAACTGGCATATTTTATGGGCTGCAAATCATAAAAAATAAAAACAGGCAGGTGATCACTGATGTCATTAATGAGGAGACCGCTTTGTACAATTTTTTCTAAATTGTTTGTGATGATATTATCTATGAGTGTCGCACAAGAACCTGTGATTCTAGTTGGTTGTAATATTACGGGGAAGAGGGCTCTTGTGCTTAATGTATCAAGGAACTGTGAGATATATATAATGAAACCAAAAATATAATTGTAATAAGTGACACTATGTGACCAGTAAACCCATTTATTTGCCTGAAACTCAAGTTAAGGGGCGCTCAGAGTGTGAGACGAAGCTTAGGGGGCACTCGAGATAAAAAAGGTTGGGAATCACTGATGATCCAAAAATATGTCCCGGATAAAAGGAGTTCAGCAGGAAGTGTGTTTGACGCTCTGAGGGGGAGGATGTTCTTGTAAACGTTCATCAAAACACAGTGAATGAAACTGAATGATACTCCAGGAGCGTTTTGGATGAAGAACGTTGTTAAAACAGGATTAAAGAGAGAAAAAGTCACTGGAGCAGAATCTGTGCTTTAACCAGAAGATAATCTGTGATGGCTGCCCCAGCCTCACACTGACAGTGCTAGTGTGTCCTCAAGTCTCCACCCTATGGCCTGAACCATGGCAGGCAGATTAGGGGGGGTTTAGGCTTAATTTTGTTATTGTTTCTCACATACTGGGTTTTGTTTATATTGGTTACAATAGGTGAATATATATTAGTACATTGTTTAAGTTTTGCTAAATTAAATTATCCTGGGTTACATATGTATAATCTTATTGTCTTATGTTAGATGTTTTGTCTTCCCCCTTTTGTTACAGCTGGTCTGATCAGCCAGTTTAAATGTTCCCCCCATGTGTTCTGTGTTAGGTCAGTTTGTGTTCAGTTTGGAAGGGAGTTTGTTATTTTGACCTCTTTTATGGGCCCACATTATTGTTAATTTCTTCATTTTTTTGGCTAAATAAAAGCCTTCTACTTTTGAATTCTTGGTGTGTTCTGTTCCTGACCCTCGGTCCCTTACATTTGGTGGCAGTGGTGGGATACGATTTGGTCAAGAACACACTCATTTTTTTAATTTAAAAAGAAAAAAAGTTTTTCCCTGGATCCTCCTGCATTTTTGAGGGGAAATGCCAAAAGGACAAACACAAACTCGAGGTGCTGCTAAAGCCTCTGGGAAGCAAGTGGACCAGCTGGAAGGTGAAGAGGAAAACGAGCAAGTGGGGGAGGCTGGTGAAGAAGAAAATGGAGCTGCAACAAATATGGAAGAAGCGGTGAGCAGGGAACCAACAGTGTCAGACCTGGCAGGCATGTTACAGACCATTATGGGACAGCAGCAAAGGCAAGAGGTGCAGCGGGAAAGGGAGCGTGCATATCAAGAAAGGAGATTTGAAGCATTACAACAACAATTTCAGCTCCTCCAGCAAGAAGTGCAGGCCCATGCCACACCTGATCCTGAGCATGCATTCCCAAAGTTGGATTCTGAAGAGGGGGAGGCCACTCCCACTTGGGCCTATGCAGTGCCACAGCCTGGGGACTCCACAAGCCATGTGCTCACAGGTCAGTTAAGAAGTTTGCATGAGCCAAGGCTGGAAAAATTAACCAGTGAAGATGATATTGAACATTATCTTATAACATTTGAGAGGATTGCAACAGTTTGTAGATGGCCTCAAACAGACTGGGTTTTCCGCCTCATTCCTCTGCTAACTGGGAAAGCTAGGGCTGCTTATGTTCATATGGATATGGATGAAGCTCTTGACTATGAAAAAGTTAAACTTGCCATTTTGCAGAAGTATGATATCAATGCAGAAACCTACAGACAGAGGTTCCGGTCTCTCGAAGTGGATTCAGGAGAGAGTCCTAAAGAACTTTATGTAAGGCTTAAAGAATTATATGGCAAGTGGATTCAACCTAAAAATAAAACTGTGAATGAAGTCAATGAAATGATAATTATGGAACAATATTTGAGGATGCTGTCTCCCGAGCTCCAGGTTTGGATTAAAGAGCATGACCCTAAAACAGCTACTGAGGCTGCGACTCTGGCGGAGGTGTTTGTGGCTGCTCGCAAGAAAAATCAGCCATGGACCAATACAGCATGGAAGGCTGGGAGAGAGACTCGGAAGCTGCCTCCACAGTACCACCAGAGGTCAGCACTCCACTCTGGTAGGGCTCCTGTAAATGAAGGTCAGTCAATGCCAACTCCAAACCCAATATCAAAGCCTAACAAAATACCTACCTGTTATTTGTGCGGACAAGAGGGCCATACGAAGCCTAAAAACCCTTCTAGATTAACGCAAATGTGTTTCGTTCCACGACAAGCGTTAATCGGCAAAGAAGAAAGGGTGCAAAATACCAAAGTCATCCCAATAAAGGTGAATGGAAGGAAAGTGAAGGCATTGTTGGACACTGGCAGTACTCAAACCCTGGTGCATGTGAAATATGTCCCCAGCAATCTCATCTGCACAAAGGACATTATCCCCATTTGCTGTGTGCATGGCGATGAAAAACCTTATCCTACAGCTGATTTGTATATTGAAATTCAAGGACAATCTTACCTGTTAAGTGTTGGAGTAGCCGATAACTTACCATTCCCAGTAGTTCTCGGTGATGATCTGCCAATCCTGTATGACTTGATAAAGCCAACAAAAACCTGTAATGTTGTGACAAGGGCCCAGTCTAAACTCAGATGTGATGACTCACCTGCTCTCAGTGCGTTACCTTTTTTTGATGCAGAGCTGGAGGCGAAACCCGGGAAGTCCAGAAAGCCCCGCAGTCAGAAAAGGCAAGAGAAATTCCAACACACTGTTGTCAAGGCACCAGGTGAGCCAAAATCAGATCTGCCCATAGACTTTAAGCTGCCAACCAATATTGTTGAAATGCAACAGAATGATCCAGCTCTGTTGAAATTATTCCTAAAGGCTAGAAAAAATGAGTCAAAGGTAGGAGTTGCAACAACTGAGCCAGAAGAAGAGTTTTTTCTACAAAATGGCATTCTATATCGTCAGCGGGGCCAATTTAAACAGCTAGTTGTGCCACAGACTGTCCAAGATACACTGTAAGAAATTGCTGTAGTTTCTACAGTAATTTTTTACAATAACATATTGTATTCATAATTTACCTGTATATTGCAATGCATTGTGGGTAAAAAATAAATTACAGTTAGTAATAATGTTTTTTACAGTAATATGTTGTTAGATTACAGGTAACTGTGCTTTAACTGTAATCAGTAGCCTATTACAGGTAAATATTGTTGCTGCATTCGTGGTGAGCACATGGTGGCAGGTTGTGAGCTGACAGAAGTGCAAGATTTTTCAAGTTTTATCGTGTCCATCCACACTCTAACTGGTAAGATACTCATTATTTACTTACAAAATAAACACGAACGTTAACTTAGTAATTATATTTCCGTGGTATTAGACCTATTGCAGGGGAATCTGTCGCAATGTTTATGACAAATACTTAAGCAGTTGTAAAACAGAATCATTGTGTTTTTTAATGGGGCCAGCTCGAGTCGATAGATTTTTTAAAGACGGAGCTTTCCTCTACAATGTTGTGGTTGCGATGCTGCCAGAGACTTTATATTAGCGCAAAACAACTTCTCGTCTGTTCCTTCAATTGAGCACAGAAATAATTCTCTCGCCATCGTGAGTACACCGGGGCCAGGAGCAGCAGGTATCACTGTGTGTTCAGAGCTCTCTAGTCTGCGCAATGCACTTTTGTGAGCTGATTAGTTTGTGTTCTAATGGTTCTAATATACGCGTAAGTTACCGCAGCGCCAGCCACGCTCTATCGTCTATTTAATGTTGTTGGCTTTAGACCACCTGAATGCCATAGACCCGGCTCCACCTCTCCAGATCGTCTTGTTCTCTCTTATTCGGGGAAAAAACGTATTTTGGTAAAACCGCTCCTCTGCTTTCCACTGTTCCTGTCTCGATGCATTTGTATCGCGCACGGATAGAAGCGCGAACCATGCGCCAAACCCGGACAAAACCGGATTTAATTAATTCCACTCTGTAGTCAGCCGAGGACAGAGACATGCAGATATCACATAGTTTCATGATAGTTAAGTCCCTGATCAGGGACAGTATCAGAATTTTTACACACATGCGTCACTCATTAAAAACAAATGTTTTCAATACAGACATGTTATATGTCATTTGAAAGCTTAGAGTCACCACTAAACGTCTAAAATGTTCAATCCTTGCTAAATCACCTCCCAAAATACTTGTAAGATATCAAACTGTAACATAACCAAACTGTTCATCTCACATTTCTTACCTTTCGTTGGCTCCTCCAGACACAAACAAAATCCAATCCAGAAGTGTGTGCACTCTTTCTGCCCATCACAGTCCACAAAATGAGAATATCCAGTTGTTATTTCAAATAATATAATCAATTTGTTGATATCCACCCGTAAACGCATCTTCTTCATTTGACAGCAACACAAAAGCAATAAAAACATAACTTTTGCGCATCACTTTGCACAGATATCTTCGGCTTCCGCAGTTCGTCTTGGGTATGTTCGTTTTCCTCTAAGTCTTGGCTTCAAAACGAGCCTATCCCTGCAATTTTCCGTCGAGTACTTCCAGAGGGAGAGCCCTTAGAACAAAGCGAACACATCTATTTTGACACGAGGGGAGCGTCAGCTCCGCGTGCGTAAAGCATGGTTTTATTATAGTTCTATGGCGTAAAGGCGTCACAGCCTGCAATGCCATTGGTGATTCAGTAAGTCAATCACATATTCTTCTAGCCAATCACCAGAGCTTTCTACGACGGAGTATAAGGGCCATTTGGGGGAAAAAAATAAAAATGCGGACATTACGAGAATAAACTCGTAAAATTTCGACATTAAACTCGTAATTGTATGACTTTTTCTGGATTCGACTTTATTCTCATACATTTACGAGAATAAAGTCGTAATATTACGAGAAAAAAAGTCGTAATATTACGAGAATAAAGTCGTAATATTACGAGAATAAAGTCGTAATATTACGAGATTAAAAATTGTAATATTACGAGATTAAAAGTCGTAATATTACGAGAATACAGTCGAAAATGTGTATGAAGCCAGTGTTATGGAGATATGGAGCATTTTGTGCGGTTATACTTTGAACTAGGGTTTACACACCGCGGTGAAGTTAGTTTCACGTTGGACGTTGGACATTCGCCTCCACAACAACACCGACAGTTCCCACTGACTAAACCCAGCCTGCTCTATCCCGGTGCGGGGAGCTCACGCTAGGCGCACCGCTCTGAAAGCTCGTAGATTAGACTTAGGGACCGACAATAAATTACAACTCTTGTGAATTGCGTATGTCAAAGAATTGAAATAGCTTTTATATAAAAATACCTATTAGTATATAGACATTGGAAATCAATACTGTTAGCATATTGCTCTAATGTATGGAATTTGTTTCCCCAAATTTATTGTTTAAATAAAAAAAAAATATGCAGTTAAAAATAGAAATCAAGTTTTTTTTTCAATAGCTTCCAGGTCATGTGACCAATTCACCTCAAATCACTTTATAATAGTACTAGTCCAGTAGTAATGGGCACAGCTCTTCTTTTCACAGTTTTGGTCTTTTTGGATTTTTAATGATATTTTTCCCTTAAAAATCAAGGTTTTTCAATAGCTTCCAGGTCATGTGACCTAATCACCTCAAATCACTTTATAATAGTAGTAATAGTCCAATAGTAATGGGCACAGCTCTTCTTTTCATAGTTTTGGTCTTACTTGATTTGAGCTGTGTCCAGTAGTAATGAGCTGTGCCCATTACTACTGGACTAGTACTACTATTATAAAGTGATTTGAGGTGAATTGGTCACATGACCTGGAAGCTATTGAAAAAAAAACTTGATTTAAGAGAAAAAAAACTTGATTTCTATTTTTAACTGCATATATTTTTCATTAAAACAATAAACTTGGGGAAAAAATTCCATACATTAGAGAAATATGCTAACAGTATAGATTTCCAATGTCTATATACTAATATGTATTTTTATATAAAAGCTATTTAAATTCTTTGACATACGCAATTCACAAGAGTTGTAATTTATTGCCGGTCCCTAAGTCTAATCGACGAGCTTTCAGAGCGGTGCGCCTAGCGTGAGCTCCCCGCACCGGGATAGAGCAGGCTGGGTTTAGTCAGTGGGAACTGTCGGTGTTGTTGTGGAGGCGAATGTCCAACGTCCAACGTGAAACTAACTTCACCGCGGTGGTTTACCGACGAAGAAATACTGTGTCTTTTAGCACAGCATCACCACATTATCATTAGTTTAAGGACTTTGAAGCGACAATGCAGATGTTTGGGTTTGTTTTGTCGGAAGAACCAAACAGATTTGGAAGAAATAGCTTCTTTTCATAATATTACGAGATTAAAAGTCGTAATATTACGACTTTTAATCTCGTAATATTACGACTTTATTCTCGTAATATTAAGAGATTAAAAGTCGTAATATTACGACTTTATTCTCGTAATATTACGACTTTTAATCTCGTAAATGTATGAGAATAAAGTCGAAGCCAGAAAAAGTCATACAATTACGAGTTTAATGTCGAAATGTTACGAGTTTATTCTCGTAATGTCCGCATTTTTTTTTTTCAGTTGGCCCTTATACTCCGTCGTAGCTTTCAGATGAGGGGCGGGACTTGCAGGTTCATTCAGTGCAGGAGCTGATTTTTCCGTGCGTAAAGAGACAAAGGCACCATTTTACGCATCATTTACGCAGCGGAACGTCTGTACGCACGACCTGCCTAACCCTGAGATTGAATGTATTTAATTAAAATTTGTTTATATTGTTAATTTTTTTTTTGATGACAAATGGAATAATAGCATTATTTTTTCTTTTTTTCAGAGAATCTTTTAATCGAAAGAATCGTCACAGACGGGACACTATTCTACGAATCAGGTGCTGCCACCAGTTGGGATTTTCTTTTGCATTTAAAGTTAGCCATAATACCCCAATGTATCACTGCAAACAATGCACCTATGAGAGCCAAACTATTGTAGGTTTTACTCGTCATATGAAACTTCACAGTAATACCCCAAACTGCCCTTTCACGTGTGGTGTACTTGACTGTAGCCGTTCATTCCGTAATTTTGCTGCTTTCAAGTCTCATATTTACAGAGACCATAAAAGAAATAAGTACAAGAGTTCTAGAGACAGTTTAGATATAGTTAACTCTACACTGATGTGTCAAGTTGATGTTTGCAAAAACACATTTTCAGACCTTAATAGTTTCCTCATTCATCTGAGAGGCCACATAAAAGAAGGTAGAAAAGTAACATGTCCTTTTAGAGGCTGTGATAAAATCTTTGGCGTAAAATCCACCTTTGCTTCTCATATTTCAAGAGTACATAAAAAAAGTTCATCTGAGCATGTACATGAGGCGTTTGTACAGACATTCCATGAATCACAGTTTGAGGACCCATCTGTGTCTACTGGCCAGCCCTCCACATCTGGTTTTATCGGGGATAACCAGGATGATATGGGTGAGCTAAATGAAAGTGTGGATAAAGACCTGTTTTTAAAGAGCTTGTCCCTGTTTTATTTGAAGCTTCAGACAAAGTTACTTTTACCAGCGTCAGTAATTCAAGAAATTGTTGAAGAGGTACAAGCAGTTCATGATGTTGCTCAGTCACATCTTTTTTCAAAACTCAAAGAGAAATTATCTTTACTTGAGTTGCCTGACACTACAATTTCCAGTGTGATTATGGAGCTTAAAAAAAATGATATATTTAAAAAAGGCAACAATATTTTACGTACTGATCAACGTCGCAAGTCAGTGTTTAAAAACAGCTTTAATTATGTTGAACCCCTACCTATATACTTAGGTGAAAATGATTCAGGGAAAGAATGTTATGCCTATTATATTCCAGTAAAGGAAACACTTGCTTCTCTCTTTGAATCTGAAAGTTTTAAAGAGCAGTATGAAAAGACCCTCTTAAGGGTTTCAAACTGCAATGTTTTTAAAGATATATGGGATGGACAAAACACGTTGAACAATGACCTACTTAAAAATGAAAAGTCTTCTTTAGCATTGATACTTTATCAAGATAGTTTTGAGGTTGTCAATCCGCTTGGATCGGGACGGAAAAAACACAAAGTTCTGGCGTTTTACATGACACTTGGCAATATTTTGCCCTATAATAGATCAAATATTGATCACATGCAACTTGTTTTGTTGTGCAGGGAGCAAGACTTCAAGTACTTTGGACAAGACATGGTTTTTGGTCCATTGGTTAAACATCTGAAAGAACTAGAGGAGAGTGGTCTTATTTTGAGGGATGGCAGAGTTATCAAAGGATTTGTAAGTGCTATAGCTGGAGATAACCTCGGTTCACATGGCATTGGTGGTCTTGTAGAAAACTTTAGTACAAGTTGTTATTTTTGTAGGTTTTGCGACATAGACAGACAGACATTTCTGTCGAGTCCACTCACCAATGGTTTGCAACGCACAAAACAGTCATACCAACAACACATACAAGATGTTGAAACAAGAAATGTAGATTCAGTTTGTGGTGTTAAGTTTAACTCCACATTCAACCAACTGCGCTACTTTCATGTATGCCAGCCTGGGCTCCCACCATGTTTAGGGCATGACCTATTTGAGGGGGTTGTTTCTGTTGACCTTGCACTGTGTATCAACCATTTGGTTGGGCAAGAAAAACTGTTCACTTATGTTGATTTAAACCGTAGAATCAGTCACTTTACCTACCTAGGAAATGACGCAAAAGACAAACCCCCTGAGTTTAGCCCTGGTAGTGAAAGGTTAAGTGGCCATGCTGTCCAGAATTGGTGCCTTTTGAGACTACTCCCTGTGTTAATTGGCGACAAAATCCCAAACTCTGGTGAAAATGGCGTTTGGAAGTTTATTTTGCTCATGAGAGAGATGGTATCTCATGTATGTGCTCCAGCTATTACTGCTGATCAAATTGCTTACTTAAAAGTTCTTATTGAAGAATACATTGAATCTCGAGTGGAACTATTTCCAAACCATACCCTTAAACCAAAGCACCACTATCTTTGTCACTATCCTGAGCTTATTCTTCAGTTTGGACCACTCATTCGTCTTTGGACATTGAGGTTTGAAAGCAAGCACACTTTTTTTAAACAATGCGCAAGAAAATTGCACAATTTTAAGAAACTTTGTGCTACTCTCGCAGAAAGACACCAACTTCTCCAAGCTTACTTGAGTGCGGGCAGTCTTTTCCCTCCTGTCATTCAGTTTGACAAAGGAACTGAATTTTTTCTAAATGATTATAATGAAAGCATTAAGCTAGCAGTCACACCTTTCAACTTCACACATGATACCACTGTAGCCTCTAGTGTTGTTACTGTCAAAGGAACAAAATACAAAAAAGGAATGTACGTTGTTCTTGGGCAAGATAATGAAGGCATTCTGTTGGGGGAGATTATGATCATTTTGGTTCATTGCAACAGTGATGTTTATTTTGTTGTGAAAATACATCAAGCTCTGGAAATGATGCATTTTGGTATTTACAATTTAGAGCTACAAGAATCACACTTTATGTGTGTAAAGCATAATGATCTTTTGGACTATTATCCATTAGTAAAATACACAGTAAATGACACACCTGTGACTGTATTTCACCACTCCTTTCCAGATGTTTCATAATAAATCAATCCTGGAAGAGGACTTGAGGCAGACTGTAATTACAGTTTTGCCAGGCCTACCAAACAATAAACTGGAGTGTCTCCTGCAAACATTCATCAGTATTGGGGTGGAGTCAAAATCAGACCTCCAATACCTCAAAGAAGAGGACCTTTCCACAGTCATCACACCAATACAGTGTCGAAGACTACTTAATGCCTTGCAAGTAGAAGGTATTTTTGTCTGTAAATCAAACTCAAACCAAAAGGCACCAGATTTTGCTCTGTATAATAGAAAAATAAGTTAACCGTCTGGCCAGGTCACTGTTCAAATTGTAATTTTTCCTTTTATCATAGACCAAACGACATATGTCACACTGACTCCAGTGGAACCGAATATTGTTTTCAGTCCAAGCACTGAAGATTCAGATTCAACCTCCAGCACTCCAGCAACTCCAAGTAGCAATTCCTCCTACCAAATGAATGTCAGTTTAAGTGACTGGGTTGAACACTTCAACATTCCCTGGAATAGAATGCCTCCTGGTATTACTGCAGCTCTTACCAAAGACAAAAGACCCCACGCGAAAGACCGGAGAGAAATGGTTAGAATTATTGTAGATGAAATGAGGCTACATGATGCCAATCCGTCCAAATTTCATTGTCTTACTGTAGCCAAAAAAATAGTAAGGCAATACCCCAAATGTTTTGCTGACGTTTTGAGAGATGGAACATTAATTGGCAGCGGGTATGGATCCTTGTTAACACAAATAAAAACTAGAGTGGAGCATCTAAATCGAGGAAATTCACAACACAGGCGAAGAAAACTTAAACCTGTTGCATCCTCAACTGTACCTTTACCTCGTGGTCCATCAGACCAATATGGCTGCGTCAGGTGGCAGCCTGTCTGTCCATTTGGAGAAACTGAAAGCAGTCTCAAAGAGAAGCAGATGGAAATGAAAGACTTCTTTCACACCCATGGGCCTGCTGGAGAAGAACGGGGAAGTGTGTGCCAGTTGATGGAATTATCCTACTACCTCCAGCGAAAATCCATTAATGCTGTCCCTTCTCCATCCATTAGTGAGCTAAAACAGGACTGGCCCTATCTTTTCACCCCAAAAGGATTCTACAATCATTTTAAGTTACTCACTGATATCAGTATCTTGGAAAAAATGCAGCTGGCTATGGACGAGAAGGGGAAACTGATCCTGCAGTTTTTCAGTAATAAGCCACCGGGAACTACAGATGAGGTGGAGAGGATTTTGAGGACCTACAACAGCAAAGACAACTGTGATCCATGCCTATGTGTGATACTGTTGCTCATGGCACACTTTAAAGAGAGACCTGAAGGACTGTTTTTGCCAGTGGATGTAAGTTAGTTGTTCATTGTAATGTTTATTTTGATCTGTAATGCATTTGAAAATTTTAAGTGTTTGTCTTTGTCTTTATCTTTTAGATGTTGGCAACACCGGCAGATGTTGAAAGAACCACACAGCTTCCTGACTCTCCAAGGCTGATAGTTTTAGGTGGGGCTTTATGTACAGTATGTCTAATAGAGTAATTACTAGATGTTATTCAGACATTCAACAATTTAAAACACATTTATGTTTAGGTGAAGTGCTCACAGCTAAACAGTGGATGCTGAGCATTGAGGGTCAAGTGGTTTTGCCAGTGCATGACAACCTTGTGGCAGGAATGGCTGCTTTTTTTGCCAGCTTCTACAACTTCAATCTTGTATACCAGGAGCAAGCTGCTTGCACTCTGGAATTCATTCAAAGGTAAGTTTAAAATTATAAAAAATTTAACATCTAAAGGTGTCATAAAAATAAATGATGGAGAAACAGGGAAAACTAGGTAAAAAGTAAATGAAGGCCTTAACCAGGGACACTTACTGTTTTACTCAATGTCTACTCAATGTCTACTCAATGTAGCCTATTGATGCATCTCCATTATAGCCATTACTATGTAGTGAACAAGTGCTTTTTATTTAAGCTTCATCCTGGAGTGCAGAACCCAGGATATGAGCCTTGTTTTGTCTACATAAAGCAGTCTTATTAAAGTTGTCTTTTACCCAATTATGTTTCTTTTTGTGTCAAATAAAAATACAGCCAATTGGCAAACTGAAAGCTACCAACATGCACAGTATCCCTGTTTTAACATTGGCTGTTGTTTTTGTTCAACCAGAGTGAAAAAATGTGTTAAGATTTATATATGTCCTTGCATTATACTTATAAAATCACTGTGTGCCAATTTTAAATAAAACATATGGTGAGCAACTAAAACACCATAAACCAGGAGAACAATAGTGCAGTGCCACAATAGTCCCAAAAATGTACCTAATTTCAAATAACTTGACTCTGATGTGGCTGAACATTGAGCTTTGGGGCCCTCAGTGGCTTGTGGGGCCCCTATTTAGGTGCATAGCCTGCATAGTGTGTTGATCAGACCTGGGCAAAGTGTGGCCCGGGGGCCATTTGCGGCCCTCAACACCTTTTAATATGGCCCCCTGAATGTTTCTGATAAAATTTGTTTTGGTCTTTTGTGAATCATATAAACCTGGACCGAGCCAGGACCAAACCAGGACCAAGCCAGGACCAAACTAGGAGTATTACAACTTTTTTGCAGTGAATACATTTTTGCAGTATTTTTCTATTTATTTTGATTTTATTTGTGATTTGGCCCTTGACACTTGTGTGATGAAATAGAATGTATTTGTGTAAAAATAATTGCCCACCCCTGGTGTAGACAGTCGCTAGCTAGAAAAGCCCTGGATATTATGGACTTATATATCAAAGTAAATTCATGATTTGTGATTACAGATGTCTGATTGGCATAAACCCCACGAGTGGCACCAAGACAACAAGGGTTGTCGGACAAAGAACGGGAAAAGTGCAAGAGAAAAGAAACAATGCTGTCAATCCACATGTGTCTTCCCTCCTCAAACGCTTAATGGATTTTGAATGGCTCTATTTGTAAGTCTAATGTAAGATCTTTTGATTGTTTAGTTAACAGAAGGTAAATGCAACAGAAGGTAAATGCAACAGAAGGTAAATGCAATCTTTAAAAGTTGTTTGATATAAAGTTTATGTTTGTGACATTACAGTATGTTATAAAAATACACTAGTTACTCTTCCTCCACAGAGGAGTTTCATCACACCAAACTTGAGTTATATTTTGAAGTACTGTTATTGTTTCAAAGCTTTATTTGGAAAAATGAGAAGTAATGTTACACATTACTTTTACTTTGGCTTGGGTTATTTTTTTTCCTGTAACTCTACACTTTACTTTGGTATCTGCAATAGAGGATCCATGTTCTGGTTCAATCTGGTTCAGTTTTGGATTAGATTTACTTAAAGCAAAGAAAGGTGTGACACATTGTGTTAGGTTGTTTGTGTATTTAAATTTGTTAATCTTTAATAAAAAATGTTTTTCAACTTAAGCCTCATCTTTGGTATTTTTGACAAATGATGTTATTTGCAATGTTACTAAAAAGCTAATTGACAAAAAAGGGAAAAAAAAGTTAGCAGTAAGAAAATGTAATGTCAAATACCAGCTAATTACTGGCATTTTGGGTTTCCTGGTAAATTCTGTAAATTGAAGAATGCAGGAAAATATTGTATGCTACAAAGCAGTTAATTGCTGGTTTTCACAATAACAGTAGATAACTGTAAAATAAAGCCCAGCAAAAACCTGTAAATCAAAAACTGTTATATATTGTAAATTGGTTTTACAGTAATAAACTGAAAAGTTACAGTACATTATTGGCAACTTTTTTGCCAGGTGTTTACTGTAAAATCTACAGGCAATTTCTTACAGTGTATGGTGCTCTCCTTGAGCCATTCTATTCCCTGGGCTGGCCACCTGGGGAAACACAAGACTATGGCACGAATTAAACGGCACTTTTATTGGCCTGGTCTGCGTTCAGCTGTTGCCCAATTTTGTAGAAGCTGTCCTGAGTGCCAAAAAACCTCAATTCGAGGCCCGGCTAAAGCTCCTCTCCAGCCTCTCCCAACAATTTCAACGCCTTTTGAACGCCTTGGAATGGACGTGGTTGGCCCTGTGGAGAAGAGCAAATCAGGAAATCGTTTTATGTTGGTGATAACGGATTATGCAACAAAATATCCTGAAGTTTTCCCTCTACGAAATGTGAAGGCAAAAACTGTGGCTTTCTCTCTAATTCAGTTATTTTCGAGGGTGGGTTTCCCCAGTGAAATTGTAACTGATCAAGGAACTAACTTTATGTCTGAACTTTTGAAGCAGGTTTACAAGTTGCTGGGCATCCGTAGTGTGCGAACAACCCCCTACCACCCTCAAACAGATGGACTGACCGAACGTTTCAACCAAACACTCAAACAAATGCTCCGTAAGTTTGTGAATGACACTGGTTCCGATTGGGATCAGTGGCTCCCTTACCTCCTTTTTGCCTATAGGGAGGTACCCCAAGCCTCTTCTGGGTTTTCTCCTTTGAACTTTTTATATGGACATGAGGTGAGAGGCCCATTGACTTTGTTGAAGGAGGCTTGGGAGGGTGATCAGAGGAGGGGAGAACACATTAATGTTGTGTCATATGTCATACAGATGCGGGAAAAGCTGCAAAGGATGAGTGAGCTGGCGCAGGAGAACATGAGAGCAGCACAACATGACCAAAAGGTGTGGTATGACCAGTCAGCACGACACAGGAGTTTGGAGCCTGGAAACAAGGTGTTAGTTATGTTGCCTACAAGTGACAGCAAACTTTTGGCCAAGTGGCAAGGGCCCTTTGAAATTACAAGAAAAATGGGTCCTACCACCTATGAAGTCTCCATGCCTGGTCGCCAGCGGTCGAAGAGAGTCCTCCATGTGAACCTTCTTAAAGAATGGGTTCCCAGAAAGGAGAAAATGGCAGAGGTGATGCTAATTCAAAGGGTGGAGGAAGAGGAAGAGATCGATGATCAATACTTACCTTTGCCTGCAGTCTCCAACTTAGATATAGGTCACCTCACAGAGCAACAACAAGCCCAGGTAAAGCCTCTCATTAATACAACAATATTTTCTGAATATCCTGGCCATACAAATATGGTGGAACATGTCATTGTGTTGAAACCTGAAGCACCAATCAAGCGTATGAGTTACAGGATACCTCAGCGCCTTCTGGTGTCATTGAAGAAAGAAGTGGACCTGATGTTATCCCTGGGAATCATTCAGCCATCAAAGAGTGAATGGTGTAACCCGGTGGTGTTGGTTCCTAAAAAGGATGGGACTATCAGGTTTTGCATCGACTTCAGGTACCTGAACTCAATTTCAAAATTTGACTCTTATCCTACCCCACGAGTTGATGACCTGATCGAACGACTGGGGAAGGCCAAGTACCTGACCACCATTGACCTCTGCAAAGGTTATTGGCAGGTCCCTCTCTCTCAGCAGTCTCAGGAGTTGACAGCCTTTCGCACACCATGGGGGCTGTTTGAGTTCACTGTCCTACCATTTGGTCTCCATGGTGCCCCGGCCACCTTTCAAAGATTGATGGACCAGGTACTGTGTGGCCACTCTGACTATGCCTGTGCTTACCTGGATGACATTGTTGTTTTCAGTACCACCTGGGAGGAACATCTGGAGCACCTGAGAAAGATTTTTAGATGCTCTGCATGTCGCGGGCCTCACAATCAACCCAGCAAAGTGCTCCCTGGCCCAGACCGAGACACAGTATCTAGGCTTCATCATTGGGGGTGGGGTGATCAGGCCACAGATTCATAAAGTTGAAGCAATTGCATCTTGTCCCTTGCCACAAACCAGGAAGCAGCTGAGGTCTTTCCTAGGAATGGCTGGCTTTTACCATCGGTTCATACCCAACTTCTCTGCCCGAGCTGCGCCGCTGACAGATATGACAGGCTCTCGGCAGCCCAATCAGCTGAAGTGGACGGAGGAGGGTGTTGTCGCCTTCAAGGACATTCAGCAGGCACTGAGTAAGGATCCAGTTTTGGTTTGCCCGGATTTTGACAAAGACTTTGTTTTGCAAACAGACGCTTCTGATCGTGGCATTGGAGCTGTGCTGCTGCAAGGACCGCCAGGAGACCGTCATCCGGTTGCTTACATCAGTCGCAAGCTGTTCCCCCGGGAGGTGCGTTATGCAACCATCGAGAAGGAAGCCCTGGCCATTAAATGGGCGCTGGACTCCTTCAAATATTACCTCCTGGGACGGCAGTTTGTCTTGCAGACGGATCATAAGGCCCTGCAATGGCTGGAGAAAATGCAGGACACCAATGGGAGGATCACAAGGTGGTACATAGCCATGCAGCCTTTCAGGTTCATTGTCCAGCACATTCCTGGGAATGTAAACCACACCGCTGATTACCTTTCCCGCAGCCACGGCGAAGCTTCTGAAGAGGGGGGGTATGTGATGGCTGCCCCAGCCTCACACTGACAGTGCTAGTGTGTCCTCAAGTCTCCACCCTATGGCCTGAACCATGGCAGGCAGATTAGGGGGGGTTTAGGCTTAATTTTGTTATTGTTTCTCACATACTGGGTTTTGTTTATATTGGTTACAATAGGTGAATATATATTAGTACATTGTTTAAGTTTTGCTAAATTAAATTATCCTGGGTTACATATGTATAATCTTATTGTCTTATGTTAGATGTTTTGTCTTCCCCCTTTTGTTACAGCTGGTCTGATCAGCCAGTTTAAATGTTCCCCCCATGTGTTCTGTGTTAGGTCAGTTTGTGTTCAGTTTGGAAGGGAGTTTGTTATTTTGACCTCTTTTATGGGCCCACATTATTGTTAATTTCTTCATTTTTTTGGCTAAATAAAAGCCTTCTACTTTTGAATTCTTGGTGTGTTCTGTTCCTGACCCTCGGTCCCTTACATAATCCTAATCCCAAATGTGAAACCACACCCCTGGAGGTCTGGACCAATCACAACCAACAGCAACGAACACAAAGCACAAAATGACCAGCAGAGATGACCCTGAGGAGCTGCAGACGAGGCCTTCAGCAGGACCTCAGGCATGGTTCTGAAGTGAGCATCTGACCAGAACCAGCACCACAACAGCACCGGCCCAGAACCAGCATCAGCCCAGAACCAGCACTAGAACCAGCACCGGCCCAAAACCAGCTCCAGAACCACCACCGCAACAGCACCGGCCCAGAACCAGCTCCAGAACCAGCACCAGAACCAGCACCGGCCAAGCACCGGCCCAGAACCAGCACCGGCCCAGAACCAGCACTAGAACCAACACCGGCCCAGAACCAGCTCCAGAACCAGCACCGGCCCAGAACCAGATCCAGAACCAGCACCGGCCCAGAACCACCTCCAGAACCAACACCGGCCCAGAACCAGCTCCAGAACCAGCACCGGCCCAGAACCAGATCCAGAACCAGCACCGGCCCAGAACCACCTCCAGAACCAGCACCGGCCCAGAACCCACTCCAGAACCAACACCGGCCCAGCACCGGCCCAGAACCAGCTCCAGAACCAGCACCGGCCCAGAACCAGCTCCAGCACCGGCCCAGAACCAGCACCAGAACCAGCACCAGAACCAGGTCCAGAACCAGCCCAGAACCAGCACCGACCCAGAACCAGCTCCAGAACCAGCACCGGCCCAGAACCAGCACCAGAACCAGCACCGGCCCAGAACCAGGTCCAGAACCAGCACCGGCCCAGAACCAGCTCCAGCACCGGCCCAGAACCAGCACCGGCCCAGAACCAGCTCCAGAACCAACACCGGCCCAGCACCGGCCCAGAACCAGCACAAGAACCAGCACCAGAACCAGCACCGGCCCAGAACCAGCTCCAGAACCAGCACCGGCCCAGAACCCCCTCCAGCACCGGCCCAGAACCAGCACCAGAACCAGCACCAGAACCAGGTCCAGAACCAGCCCAGAACCAGCACCGACCTAGAACCAGCTCCAGAACCAGCACCGGCCCAGAACCAGAACCAGCTCCAGCGCCGGCCCAGAACCAGCTCCAGAACCAGCTCCAGCGCCGGTCCAGAACCAGCTCCAGAACCAGCACCGGCCCAGAACCAGAACCACCACCGCAACAGCACCGGCCCAGAACCAGCACCAGCACCGGCCCAGAACCGGCCCAGAACCAACACCGGCCCAGAACCAGCTCTAGAACCAGCACCGGCCCAAAACCAGCTCCAGAACCAGCTCCAGAACCAGCACCAGAACCAGCACCGGCCCAGATCCAGAACCGGCCCAGAACCACCTCCAGAACCAGCACCGGCCCAGAACCCACTCCAGAACCAACACCGGCCCAGAACCAGCACCTGCCCAGAACCAGCACTAGAACCAGCACCGGCCCAGAACCAGCTCCAGAACCAGCACCGGCCCAGAACCAGCTCCAGCACCGGCCCAGAACCAGCACCAGAACCAGCACCAGAACCAGGTCCAGAACCAGCCCAGAACCAGCACCGACCCAGAACCAGCTCCAGAACCAGCACCGGCCCAGAACCAGCACCGGCCCAGAACCAGCACCAGAACCAGCACCGGCCCAGAACCAGGTCCAGAACCAGCACCGGCCCAGAACCAGCTCCAGCACCGGCCCAGAACCAGCACCGGCCCAGAACCAGCTCCAGAACCAGCACCAGCCCAGAACCAGCTCCAGCACCGGCCCAGAACCAGCACCAGAACCAGCACCAGAACCAGGTCCAGAACCAGCCCAGAACCAGCACCGACCTAGAACCAGGTCCAGAACCAGCACCGGCCCAGAACCAGCTCCAGCACCGGCCCAGAACCAGCACCGGCCCAGAACCAGCTCCAGAACCAGCACCAGCCCAGAACCAGCTCCAGCACCGGCCCAGAACCAGCACCAGAACCAGCACCAGAACCAGAACCAGCCCAGAACCAGCACCGACCTAGAACCAGCTCCAGAACCAGCACCGGCCCAGAACCAGAACCAGCTCCAGCGCCGGCCCAGAACCAGCTCCAGCACTGGTCCAGAACCAGCACCGGCCCAGAACCAGCTCCAGAACCAGCACCGGCCCAGAAGCAGCTCCAGCACCGTCCCAGAGGAGAAGGGGCGCCTGTTCAGGCAGGACGCTTGTGCGAGGCCCGTGTCGTAAACCGGTTGTACCTGAGGCAGGGGGCGGAGCCTGACAGGGGGCGGAGTCTGACAGGGGGTGGAGCCTGACAGGGGGCGAAGCCTGACAGGGGGCGGAGCCTGTTTCTGTCGACTGTAGTTTTCCTGGGACTGACATCATCGACTGTTCCACAAACTCAAAGACATGACCCAACGAGTACAAAGTACAAATACTGCAAAGTACAAATACTGCAGAGAACAAATACTGCAAAGAACAAATACTGAAAAGTACAAGTACTGCAAAGTACAAATACTGCAAAGTACAAATACTGCAGAGAACAAATGCTGCAAAGTACAAATACTGCAAAGTACAAATACTGCAGAGAACAAATACTGCAAAGTACAAATACTGCAGAGAACAAATACTGCAAAGTACAAATACTGCAGAGAACAAATGCTGCAAAGTACAAATACTGCAAAGTACAAGTACTGCAAAGTACAAATACTGCAAAGAACAAATACTGCAAAGTACAAATACTGCAAACGACTGCAGCAGGAACAAGTTCAACATGTTCTCTAAGAAGTACAAATACTTCATGAACTTTACTCAAACGTTTAGAAATTATTTATTCTATTTTTATTGCATGCGCCTGTTTCATTCATTCCTGTCCTGAACTGTGTGTTGCAACAGTGGAATTTCCCCGATTGTGGGACATATGAAGGATCTGATCTTATCAAAGTAACTGATTACACAGACCGTGACAAAAAAACTGGACTAAACCAGGTCTGAACCAGGTCTAAACCAGGACTAAACCAGGTCTAAACCAGGACTAAACCAGGACTAAAGCAGGATTAAAGCAGGACTAAACCAGGTCTAAACCAGGACTAAACCAGGTCTAAAGCAGGTCTAAACCAGGACTAAACCAGGGCTAAACCAGGACTAAACCAGGGCTAAACCAGGACTAAACCAGGACTAAAGCAGGATTAAAGCAGGACTAAACCAGGTCTAAACCAGGACTAAACCAGGTCTGAACCAGGTCTAAACCAGGTCTAAACCAGGACTAAACCAGGACTAAACCAGGACTAAAGCAGGATTAAAGCAGGACTAAACCAGGTCTAAACCAGGACTAAACCAGGTCTAAAGCAGGTCTAAACCAGGACTAAACCAGGGCTAAACCAGGACTAAACCAGGTCTAAACCAGGACTAAACCAGGACTAAAGCAGGATTAAAGCAGGACTAAACCAGGTCTAAACCAGGACTAAACCAGGTCTAAAGCAGGTCTAAACCAGGACTAAACCAGGGCTAAACCAGGACTAAACCAGGTCTAAACCAGGACTAAACCAGGACTAAACCGGGACTAAACCAGGACAACAAAATGTAAAGAATCCTGTTTCAGATTTGGTCAGATCTCTCGGAGGTCACACTTGTATTTAGTCCTAAACGGTGCTCCTTTGGTCCTGATCTGGACCGGGTTTGGTCCTGTTCCAGTCCAGTCACATATGTTCAATCAAGATCGCACCTTTTGATTCATATGTTAAAATAATTAAAATAGTCTAAACAAATACCCTTAACTCTTTAATTGTCTACATTTGGCCCTAAAGTAATTTTATTTCATAGGTCCCAAATGACACCAAAAGTGCATTAGATGATGATGGTGGATCAAATTAATTTTAAACTGATAGATGTGACAAGTTGATGAATTGCTGTTGAATTATATGTGACTCATATGGACAATCTGTCAATACCTGAATATTATATAAAAGTGTTATTTAAGACTAACTTGAATGTATATGTGCAGTATATGGAGACAGCAGTGCATTGAGGTTATCCATATTTCCAAAATGTCCATAATCCATAATCAATATCTCACAAAATTGGACAGTTTGGGGTAACTGTAACTGAGCCAATCAGTGATCAATAACTCAAAAACTAAGCACAAACGTGCTCAAACGTTTGACACCATTTTGGGGTCAATCGAACATTTTGGGGTCAGTCGGACACTCCGGGGGGTCAACTTCACACTTTGGCCAATCCAAAACCTATAAATGATCAATACTCAAAAACGAAGCGTGCACAAACGCTGATATTGTGTGCACAAACGATGCACAGACGATGCACAAACGATGCACAGACGATGCACAAACGATGCACAGACGATGCACAGACGATGCACAAACGATGCACAAACGTTTGACACCATTTTGGGGTCAATCGCACACTACGGGGGGCCAACTTCACACAGGGGTTTTGAATGAATGGTTCTTGTTGTGTCACTGAATATGAAACAGATCTCACAGAAGTGAAGCGTTTGTCGACGTCCTGAGGCAGAATATTTACACAAGAACAAGGCTTTAGTCAAAAACACACCTGATTTGTGCAATCATTTCTTCCAAGGAAATTTCTTCAAAGTGTTGCTTTGATTTGAATAAAATGTGCTGATGCTGTAGTTTGGATTTGTACAAACATGTCCTGAAACGAGAAACAAAAGCACAGCCAAAAGTGAAAGAAAAGCCTTCATGAACGAGACTCAAAAAGGTGACTAAAAGTGGAAAACACGACTGAACGAGACAGAAACACGACTGAACGTGACAGAAACACGACTGAATGAGACGATAACACGACTGAACGTGACAAAAACACGACTGAACGTGACAGAAACACGACCGAACGTGACAAAAACACGACTAAATGAGACAAAAACACGACTGAACGTGACAGAAACACGACTGAACGTGACAAAAACACGACTGAACGTGACAAAAACACGACTGAACGTGACAAAAACACGACTGAACGTGACAAAAACACGACTGAATGAGACAAAAACATGACTGAACGTGACAAAAACACGACTGAACGTGACATAAACACGACTGAACGTGACATAAACACGACTGAACGTGACAGAAACACGACTGAACGTGACAGAAACACGACTGAACGAGACAAAAACACGACTGAACGTGACAAAAACACGACTGAACGTGACAAAAACACGACTGAACGTGACAAAAACACGACTGAACGAGACAAAAACACGACTGAACGTGACAGAAACACGACTGAACGTGACAGAAACACGACTGAACTGAGCGTGACAGAAACACGACTGACTGAACGTGACAGAAACCGACGACAAACACGACTGAACGTGACAGAAACACGCGACTGAAGCGTGACAAAACACGACTGACGTGACAAAACACGACTGAACGACAGAAACCGCGACTGAACGTGACAAAAACACGACTGAACGTGACAAAAACACGCGACTGAGCGTGACAAAAACCGCGACTGAGCGTGACAAAAACACGACTGAACGTGACAAAAAACCGACTGAGCGTGACAAAAACCGCGACTGAGCGTGACAAAAACACGACTGAGCGTGACAGAAACACGACTGAGCGTGACAGAAACACGACTGAACGTGACAGAAACACGACTGAACGTGACAGAAACGACTGAACGTGACAGAAACCGCGACTGAAGCGTGACAGAACACGACTGAGCGTGACAGAAACCACGACTGAACGTGACAGAAACACGACTGAGCGGACGTGACAAAAACGACTGAACGTGACAAAAACGACTGAACGTGACAAAAACACGACTGAACGCGCGAAACACGACTGAACGTGAAAACACGCGACTGAAGCGTGACGACACGACTGAGCGTGACAGACAAAAACCGCGACTGAGCGTGACAGCGACTGAGCGTGACAGAAACAGACGCGTGAGAAAAACCGCGACTGAACGTGAGGAAACACGACTGAGCGTGACAGAAACACGACTGAACGTGACAGAAACACGACTGAGCGTGACGAAACACGACTGAACGAGGCGATACACGACTGAGCGTGACGATAACACGACTGAGCGTGACAGAAACACGACTGAAGCGTGACAAAACACCGCGACTGAACGTGGCGATAACACGACTGAACGTGACAGAAACACGACTGAACGAGACAGAAACACGACTGAACGTGACAGAAACACGACTGAACGAGACAGAAACACGACTGAACGAGACAGAAACACGACTGAACGTGACAAAAACACGACTGAACGAGACAGAAACACGACTGAACGTGACAGAAACACGACTGAACGTGACAAAAACACGACTGAACGTGACAAAAACACGACTGAACGAGACAAAAACACGACTGAACGTGACAAAAACACGACTGAACGTGACAGAAACACGACTGAACGTGACAGAAACACGACTGAACGTGACAGAAACACGACTGAACGAGACAAAAACACGACTGAACGTGACAAAAACACGACTGAACGTGACAAAAACACGACTGAACGTGACAGAAACACGACTGAACGTGACAAAAACACGACTGAACGTGACAAAAACACGACTGAACGAGACAGAAACACGACTGAACGAGACAGAAACACGACTGAACGTGACAGAAACACGACTGAACGTGACTAAAACACGACTGAACGAGACAAAAACACGACTGAACGAGACAGAAACACGATTGAACGAGACAGAAACACGACTGAACGTGACGATAACACGACTGAACGTGACAGAAACACGACTGAACGTGACAGAAACACGACTGAACGTGACTAAAACACGACTGAACGTGACAAAAACACGACTGAACGTGACAAAAACACGACTGAACGTGACAGAAACACGACTGAACGTGACAGAAACACGACTGAACGTGACAAAAACACGACTGAACGTGACAAAAACACGACTGAACGTGACAAAAACACGACTGAACGTGACAAAAACACGACTGAACGTGACGATAACACGACTGAACGAGACAAAAACACGACTGAACGTGACAGAAACACGACTGAAGCGGACAGAAACACGACTGAGCGTGACAGAAACACGACTGATCGTGACATAATCTCGACTGATCGTGACAGAAACACGACTGAACGTGACAGAAACACGACTGAACGTGACAGAAACACGACTGAACGAGACAAAAACACGACTGAACGTGACAAAAACACGACTGAACGTGACAGAAACACGACTGAACGAGACGATAACACGACTGAACGTGACGATAACACGACTGAACGTGACAGAAAACACGACTGAACGTGACAAAAACACGACTGAGCGTGACAAAACACGACTGAACGTGACAAAAACCACGACTGAACGTGACAGAAACACGACTGAACGTGACAGAAACCGCGACTGAACGTGACTAAAAACCGCGACTGAACGTGACAAAAACCGCGACTGAGCGAGACAAAAACACGACTGAACGTGACAAAAACCACGACTGAACGTGACAGAAACCGCGACTGAACGTGACAGAAACACGACTGAACGTGACAGAAACACGACTGAACGAGACAAAAACACGACTGAACGTGACAAAAACACGACTGAACGTGACAAAAACACGACTGAACGAGACAAAAACACGACTGAACGTGACAAAAACACGACTGAACGTGACAGAAACACGACTGAACAAGACAAAAACACGACTGAACGTGACAAAAACACGACTGAACGTGACAGAAACACGACTGAACGTGACAGAAACACGACTGAACGTGACAGAAACACGACTGAAAGAGACAAAAACACGACTGAACGAGACAGAAACACGACTGAACGTGACAAAAACCACGACTGAGCGAGACAAAAACACGACTGAACGTGACAGAAACACGACTGAACGTGACGGAAACACGACTGAACGTGACAAAAACACGACTGAACGTGACAGAAACCACGACTGAGCGTGACAGAAACCGCGACTGAGCGTGACAGAAACCACGACTGAACGTGACAGAAACCGCGACTGAGCGTGACGGAAACACGACTGAACGTGACAAAAACACGACTGAACGTGACAGATAACCACGACTGAGCGTGACAGAAAACGACTGAACGACTGAACGTGACAGAAACACGACTGAACGTGACAAAAACAAGAATGAACGTGACAGAAACACGAATGAACGTGACAGAAACACGACTGAACGTGAAAGAAACACGACTGAACGTGACAGAAACACGACTGAACGTGACAGAAACACGACTGAACGTGACAAAAACACGACTGAACGTGACAGAAACACGACTGAACGTGACAGAAACACGACTGAACGAGACAGAAACACGACTGAACGTGACAGAAACACGACTGAACGTGACAGAAACACGACTGAACGTGACAGAAACACGACTGAACGTGACAGAAACACGACTGAACGTGACAGAAACACGACTGAACGTGACAGAAACACGACTGAACGTGACAGAAACACGACTGAAGCGTGACAAAACCGCGACTGAGCGTGACAAAAACACGACTGAGCGTGACAGAAACCGCGACTGAACGTGACAGAAACACGACTGAGCGTGACAAAACACGACTGAACGTGACAGAAACACGACTGAACGCGGACAGAAACACGACTGAGCGTGACAGAAACCGCGACTGAACGCGTGACAGAAACACGACTGAACGTGACAGAAACACGACTGAACGTGACAGAAACACGACTGAACGTGACAAAAACACGACTGAACGTGACAAAAACACGACTGAACGTGACAAAAACACGACTGAACGTGACAAAAACACGACTGAACGTGACAGAAACACGACTGAACGTGACAGAAACACGACTGAACGTGACAGAAACACGACTGAACGTGACGATAACACGACTGAACGTGACAAAAGACTGGCGACTGAACAGACAAAAACACGACTGAACGCGTGACAGAAACACGACTGAACGTGACAAAAACACGACTGAACGAGACAAAAACACGACTGAACGTGACAGAAACACGACTGAACGAGACAGAAACACGACTGAACGTGACAGAAACACGACTGAACGTGACAGAAACACGACTGAACGTGACAGAAACACGACTGAACGTGACAGAAACACGACTGAACGTGACAGAAACACGACTGAACGTGACAGAAACACGACTGAACGTGACAGAAACACGACTGAACGTGACAAAAACACGACTGAACGTGACAAAAACACGACTGAACGTGACAGAAACACGACTGAACGTGACAGAACACGACTGAACGACAAAAACACGACTGAACGTGACAAAAACACGACTGAACGTGACAAAAACACGACTGAACGTGACGATAACACGACTGAACGAGACAAAAACACGACTGAACGTGACAGAAACACGACTGAACGAGACAGAAACACGACTGAACGTGACAGAAACACGACTGAACGTGACGATAACACGACTGAACGTGACAGAAACACGACTGAACGTGACAGAAACACGACTGAACGTGACAGAAACACGACTGAACGAGACAGAAACACGACTGAACGTGACAAAAACACGACTGAACGTGACAGAAACACGACTGAACGAGACGATAACACGACTGAACGTGACGATAACACGACTGAACGTGACAAAAACACGACTGAACGTGACAAAAACACGACTGAACGTGACAAAAACACGACTGAACGTGACAAAAACACGACTGAACGTGACAGAAACACGACTGAACGTGACAGAAACACGACTGAACGTGACTAAAACACGACTGAACGTGACAAAAACACGACTGAACGAGACAAAAACACGACTGAACGTGACAAAAACACGACTGAACGTGACAGAAACACGACTGAACGTGACAGAAACACGACTGAACGTGACAGAAACACGACTGAACGTGACTAAAACACGACTGAACAAGACAAAAACACGACTGAACGTGACAAAAACACGACTGAACAAGACAAAAACACGACTGAACGTGACAAAAACACGACTGAACGTGACAAAAACACGACTGAACAAGACAAAAACACGACTGAACGTGACAAAAACACGACTGAACGTGACAGAAACACGACTGAACGTGACAGAAACACGACTGAACGTGACAGAAACACGACTGAACGAGACAGAAACACGACTGAACGTGACAGAAACACGACTGAACGTGACAAAAACACGACTGAACGAGACAAAAACACGACTGAACGTGACAGAAACACGACTGAACGTGACGGAAACACGACTGAACGTGACGGAAACACGACTGAACGTGACGGAAACACGACTGAACGTGACAGAAACACGACTGAACGTGACAGAAACACGACTGAACGTGACGGAAACACGACTGAACGTGGCGGAAACACGACTGAACGTGACAAAAACACGACTGAACGTGACGATAACACGACTGAACGTGACTAAAACACGACTGAACGTGACAGAAACACGACTGAAAGAGACAAAAACACGACTGAACGAGACAAAAACACGACTGAACGTGACAAAAACACGACTGAACGTGACAAAAACACGACTGAACGTGACAGAAACACGACTGAACGAGACAGAAACACGACTGAACGTGACAAAAACACGACTGAACGTGACAGAAACACGACTGAACGTGACAGAAACACGACTGAACGTGACAGAAACACGACTGAACGTGACAGAAACACGACTGAAAGAGACAAAAACACGACTGAACGAGACAGAAACACGACTGAACGTGACAGAAACACGACTGAACGTGACAGAAACACGACTGAACGTGACAGAAACACGACTGAACGTGACAGAAACACGACTGAACGTGACAGAAACACGACTGAACGAGACAGAAACACGACTGAACGTGACAGAAACACGACTGAACGAGACAGAAACACGACTGAACGTGACAGAAACACGACTGAACGTGACAGAAACACGACTGAACGAGACAGAAACACGACTGAACGTGACAGAAACACGACTGAACGAGACAGAAACAAGACTGAACGTGACAGAAACACGACTGAACGTGACAAAAACACGACTGAACGTGACAAAAACACGACTGAACAAGACAAAAACACGACTGAACGTGACAAAAACACGACTGATCGTGACAGAAACACGACTGAACGTGACAGAAACACGACTGAACGTGACTAAAACACGACTGAACAAGACAAAAACACGACTGAACGTGACAAAAACACGACTGAACAAGACAAAAACACGACTGAACGTGACAGAAACACGACTGAACGTGACAGAAACACGACTGAACGAGACAGAAACACGACTGAACGTGACAGAAACACGACTGAACGAGACAGAAACACGACTGAACGTGACAGAAACACGACTGAACGTGACAGAAACACGACTGAACGTGACAGAAACACGACTGAACGTGACAGAAACACGACTGAACGTGACAGAAACACGACTGAACGTGACAGAAACACGACTGAACGAGACAGAAACACGACTGAACGTGACAGAAACACGACTGAACGTGACAAAAACACGACTGAACGTGACAGAAACACGACCGAACGAGACAGAAACGCGACTGAATGTGACAAAAACACGACCGAACGTGACAGAAACACGACTGAACGTGACAGAAACACGACTGAACGTGACAGAAACACGACCGAACGAGACAGAAACACGACTGAACGTGACAAAAACACGACCGAACGTGACAGAAACACGACTGAACGAGACAGAAACACGAGAAACACGACTGAACGTGACAGAAACACGAGAAACACGACTGAACGTGACAGAAACACGACTGAACGTGACGGAAACACAGCACGTGCAACAAAACGTGACGGAAAGTGACAAAGACGGGTTTAAATGTGACAAACGGGCGACAAAAACACAACTAAAGCCACAAAATGAAGTTTAAGATTTAACTTTGAACAGAATCCTTTTATTAAATCATGAATCACAATCTAATCCCAGTCGCTCTGGTCAGAACAATCACCATTAGATATTTGTCTAGAAAAATAAAAATTGAACATGAATCGAGATCAAATCTAAATCATGATCTGGACCAAGAAAATCGTTATAATCATTTTTTGCCGTATCACCCCGTCCTGCAATCTACAGTTTATTCTCTTTCAAAGATAAATGTTTATCTGTATCATTTAAAGTGAGACGCTGGAAAACATGTTAAATGTAAAGATATCAATTATAAACGTCTTCTGTAGTTTATTCACAGAAATGTAAGAAAAATGTATGACAAGTTTTTCATCATGTCATGTTTTATGTAGAAATAAGACATTTTATGGAAAAAAATGGCCAAAATTCCACACATTTGTGACATTTAAATCTGAAAAATGGGCAGAACCAGGTTTAAATTTCTTGGTTCATTTTGTAACGTATAAGTTATAAAAATGTATAAAAATGAGGGGATTTGGATTTATTATTGCATTTAAACTAGATCTGACTGAAAATTGCCTTAAAAATTCAAATTTCGTCTGATTTTAAAATTTTAAAGTTGAATAAATGTGTCAGAATCCTCCTTAAATCCTTGTTTGGTCTAAATGTGTTGAGTCCAGATTGTACAGTTTGTGTGGATCTACTTTAATGATCTTTATGTCTCGAGGGACAAAAATGCATTTGAAGAAAACAATGTCAGAGAAATCTATGGATGAAGTGGATCCTGCTCTTTATAATAACTACAACTGATTTTGCCTTAATAAAGCATTAACAACGACTTCATTAATAATGAATATAGTGTTTATTGAGGATCAGTAACGACTTAATTAAGGTTAAGGTGAGAGATTCCCCCTTAAACAGGACGAGTTAAAACGGCACGAAAACACACGACACTCACGAGGGTTTTTGAGGAAGAATCACTGTTTGGACAGAGTTTGACACAAAAGATCCGCCTCCTTCTTCCCTCGGCTCCGCCCCTTTCTCTAGAAACTCAAACCTGTTTTCAAAAACCTACAAATTGCAGCGAGAAAGACCAGACCCTTTTAGACCAGACCTAGACCAGGATTAGTCCAGACCTAGACCAGGTTTAGACCAGGTTTAGACTAGACCCCTTTAGACCAGGATTAGTCCAGGTTTAGACCAGACTTAGACCAGGTTTAGTCCAGGTTTAGACCCAGTTCAGTCCAGATTCTTGACACTAACCTCTTCTTTCTGCAGACACATGGCGCTGACGTTCTTTCAATGGTGAGTCTTTACATCTGAAATATGTCTCTTTTTATTCACATTTATGGATGTTTCTGTACCACTTACAATAATAATAATAATACCTTCATTTACATAATAACTCATGAAGAAAGACTTCATTCATAGTGAACGAATAGTTTATTAAGCACGATTCGGTTTATTAACGACTTTAAGGTCAGAAGCCACAATCATGACCTTTATTTATTTGGTGAACGTTGGTCACTGTTTTTCTCAGTTTGGTTTAATTCTAGTGATGACTTTTCTCAAAACTGATCTTAGAGGAACAACTGCCGCCTCAGACAGCTGTAAAATGCGCCGTTCTTAACTCACACACATTTTTTTAATGCTTCGTGGGCCGGATCAAGGTGCCAAAGGTGCCGCCTGAGGCCCGCGGGCCGTACCTTGCCTCAGGTCGTTAGTTCAAAGGTCAAAGGTGACCGAATCGTTCTTAATAAACGCTGATGATGAACTTCCCGTCACTGAAGGCTGTGTTTGTTCCAGGGGCCGAGCTGAGGACCGGGCCCCGTATTTCCACGTGAGTCTCTTCAGTTTGAATCAGACACGTTTCACTTTAAAGGGCGTATGGCGGGTTTTTATTATGTTCTAATGTTGACTTTTTTCAGTGTATTAATACCTCTTGTAAATAGAAATTATAGTTTTACACCAATCAGGTCGCTATTTATGGAGAAAAGTTGAAAAATCTGTCGAAAATTACAGGAAGTAAACGCACTGATGACATCACACTGTGGAGACAAATGTTACGCATAATTCACTACTTTTTTGACCTTTAAACATTAATTCAACAAAATAAAGGCGTTACATGTCTTTTTCTTTGACAAATTAACAAAATCTGTGACGTCAGATGAGTTTTGGCCCAGTGTACAGTGTGGTTGCTATGGTGATTTCCTAGTGTGATGTCATACTTTACAACCAGGAAGTACAATAAAAAAAAACTTTAAAAAAAAAACTAAACTAGGGTAGAATTTGTAAAGATTTTAGTTGAAATTGAAATATATTTGTCTTAACTGCGTTTTAGTTAAATGAGTCATCCAACCTGTCAGAGGCCCTTTAAACCTGTCAGAGGCCCTTTAAACCTGTCAGAGGCCCTTTAATCTGGTTCACTTTCTCTAAAATGTCCTGAAGCTACAGTTTATTTGATTTCTATAAGACACGATACTATTACACAGCACACACTGTTATAAACTGTTTATTTTTAATTGAACTCAATCAAAAAGTCATTTTTAAATTTAAATCTGGTTCCAAGGCTCTTCTTGTCCTGAGGTCCTTCAGTTGAAAGTAAAAGAATGAACTGTGGATGAGAGAAGGACATGTTTGAACTGGAAAGAAAAAAGTCTTGATCTGAAACAAGGCAGTTATTTCTGGGAAAATTTATAGTTTTTACTTTTAAGGTGAGACTCACAGATAAAACGCATTTTGTTCAATTTTGTGTTTGTTTTTTGTTCACTTTTTTCTCTGGTTTGGACTTTTAAACGTGTCCAATCTGCTCCTGATGTTTGATTCTTCCATTGAATCCACTTCATCCATAGATTTCTCTGACATTGTTTTCTTCAAATGCATTTTTGTCCCTCGAGACATAAAGATCATTAAAGTAGATCCACACAAACTGTACAATCTGGACTCAACACATTTAGACCAAACAAGGATTTAAGATCAGAGTCTGAAACTCATTTATTCAAGTATTAAGTTAAAAAATGAAATGAAAGGCGAAATTTAAAGTTTTAGGACAATTTTCAGTCAGATCTGTTGTGTTGGGTTCACAAATAAATATCACTGCATTGAGAAGTTCTCACGGAGCCTCTTTATTAACGGACTGCTAGCTCCAAAAACCACCTGTAACATTTAGACTGTATTCCAGTAACATACAAACATGGCCTGCCCCCTAGTGGTTGCATGCATATAGCCTTGTAGTAACATTGGATTACACCACATCCCCCTTACGGAAGTTAGGTTGACCCCACATAATTGTTGTTTTTCACAATAAACAAAAATACATTGACATTTGGATCCTTTCCAATCAATCCGGTCAACTAACTATATCAGGGATTATAAATCAATTTGACTGTAACTCAAAAACTTTACCTTACCTCATATTACATGTTTTCTGACATTTTTGTGTAAATTGTTTTATTTAACCATCCATCCATCTTCTTCCGCTTATCCGGGGCCGTGTCGCGGGGTTAGGAGTCTAAGCAGGGACTCCCAGACTTCCCTCACCCCGGACACTTCCTCCAGCTCCTCCGGGGGGATCCCGAGGCGTTTTCAGGCCACAGAGAGACATGGTCCCTCCACCGTGTCCTGGGTCTACCCCGGGGCCGCCTCCCGGTGGGACATGCCCAGAACACCTCCCGAGGGAGGCATCCGGAACAGATGCCCGAGCCACCTCAGCTGTCTCCTCTCGACGTGGAGGAGCAGCGGCTCTACTCCGAGCTCCTCCCGTGTGACTGAGCTCCTCACCCTATCTCTAAGGGAGCGCCCAGCCACCCGGCGGAGGAAGCTCATTTCGATGCTTGTATCCACGATCTCGTCCTTTCGGTCATTACCCAGAGCTCATGACCAGGTGAGGGAGGAACGTAGATTGACCGGTAAATCGAGAGCTTTGTCTTTCGGCTCAGCTCTTTCTTTACCACAACGGTCCGATACAGCGCCCGCATCACTGCAGACGCTGCACCGATCCGCCTGTCAATCTCACACCATCCTTCCCTCACTCGTGAACAAGACCCCGAGATACTTGAACTCCTCCACTTGAGGCAAGGACTCCCCACCCACCCGGAGAGGGCAAGACACCTTTTTCCGGTCGAGAACCATGGCCTCGGATTTGGAGGTGCTGATCTTCATCCCAGCCGCTTCACACTCGGCTGCAAACCGTCCCAGTGCATGCTGCAGGTCCTGGTTTGAGGAAGCCATCAGGACGACATCATCTGCAAACAGCAGAGATGAGATCCTGTGGTTCCCAAACCGGACCCCCTCCACGCCCTGACTGTGCCTAGAAATTCTGTCCATAAAAATGATGAACAGAACCGGTGACAAAGGGCAGCCCTGGCGGAGTCCAACGTGCACTGGGAACAGGTCTGACTTACTGCCGGTAATGCGAACACAGCTCCTGCTCCGGTCGTACAGGGACCGGACAGCCCTTAGCAAAGGGCCCCGGACCCCATACTCCCAGAGCACCCCCCACAAGGCGCCCCGGGGCACACGGTCGAATGCCTTCTCCAAATCCACAAAGCACATGTGGACTGGTTGGGCAAACTCCCATGAACCCTTGAGCACCCGATGGAGAGTATAGAGCTGGTCCAGTGTTCCACGACCGGGACGAAAACCACAGGCTCCTCCTGAATCCGAGGTTCGACTATCGGTCGGATTCTCCTCTCCAGTACCCTGGAATAGACCTTACCGGGGAGGCTGAGGAGTGTGATCCCCCTGTGGTTGGAACACACCCTCCGGTCCCCCTTCTTATACAGAGGGACCACAACCCCGGTCTGCCAATCCAGAGGTACCGTTCCAGACCGCCACGCGATGTTGTAGAGACGTGTCAGCCAAGACAGTCCCACAACATCCAGAGACTTAAGATACTCAGGACGGATCTCATCCACCCCCGGAGCCTTGCCACCAAGGAGCTTGCCAACCACCTCAGTGACTTCAGCCAGGGTGATGGACGAGTCCGCCTCCAAGATCTCAGTCTCTGCTTCCTCCTCGGAAGACGTGACAGTGGGATTGAGGAGGTCCTCAAAGTATTCCTTCCACCGTCCGACAACATCCCCAGTCGAGGTCAGCAGCTCTCCACCCGCACCGTAAACGGTGTTGGTGAAACACTGCTTCCGCCTCCTGAGGCGACGGACGGTTTGCCAGAATTTCTTTGAGGCCAACTGATAGTCCTCCTCCATGGCCTCCCCGAACTCTTCCCAATCCCAAGTTTTTGCCTCTGCGACCGCACG
The DNA here is from genome assembly GCA_019453435.1 of Rhinogobius similis. Lineage (NCBI taxonomy): Eukaryota > Metazoa > Chordata > Actinopteri > Gobiiformes > Gobiidae > Rhinogobius > Rhinogobius similis. The sequence goes on along the minus strand of CM033634.1, from coordinate 1,814,210 downwards.
GGCCGCGGTACGCTTGGCCTGCCGGTACCTGTTGGCTGCTTCAGGAGAACTCCTTCTTCAGCCTGACGACATCCCTTACTTCCGGTGTCCACCACCGGGTTCGCGGATTACCGCCGCGACAGGCACCAGAGACCTTGCGACCACAGCTACGAGCCGCCGCATCGACAATGGACGTGGAGAACATGGTCCACTCGGACTCAATGTCTCCAGCCTCCCCCGGGATCTGGGAGAAGTTCTCCCGGAGGTGTGAGTTGAAGACCCTGCCGACAGAGGGCTCTGCCAGACGTTCCCAGCAGACCCACACGATACGCTTGGGCCTGCCAAGTCTGTCCGGCTTCCTCCCCCGCCAGCGGATCCAACTCACCACCAGATGGTGATCGGTTGACAGCTCCGCCCCTCTCTTCACCCGAGTGTCCAAGACACACGGCCAAAGGTCAGATGACACGACAACAAAGCCGATCATCGACCTCCGGCCTAGGGTGTCCTGGTGCCACGTGCACTGATGGACCTTGTGCTCGAACATGGTGTTCGTTATAGACAAACCGCGACTAGCACAGAAGTCCAATAACTGAACACCACTCGGGTTCAGATCAGGGGGGCTGTTCCTCCCGATTACCCCTCTCCAGGTGTCACTGTCGTTGCCAACGTGGGCGTTGAAGTCCCCCAGTAGAACGACGGAGTCCCCAGGCGGTGCACCGTCCAGTACCTCTCCCAGGGACTCCAAGAAGGCCTGGTACTCTACACCGCTTTTCGGCCCGTAGGCCGACACAACGGTGAGAGACCTGTCACCCACCCGAAGGCGAACCCTCTCGTTCACCGGGGTAAACTCCAACACGTGACGGCTGAGCTGAGGGGCTATGAGCAAGCCCACACCACGCTGTGCGTTGAGGTGAGGCCGACTATATCTAGTCGGTAGCGCTCGACCTCCCGCACGGGCTCAGGCTCCTTCCCCCCCAGCGAGGTGACGTTCCATGTCCCTAGAGCCAGTTTCTGTGTCCTGGGATCCGGTCGTCGAGGCCCCCGCCTTCGACTACTGCCCAGATCACTTTGCACCGACCTCTTACGGATCCTCCCGCGGGTGGTGGGTCCACGGGGGGACGGCCCCACGTCGCTCCTTCGGGCTGGGCCCGGCCGGGCCCCGTGGGGAAAGGCCCGGCCACCAGGCGCTCGCCGTCGTGCACCCACCCCAGGCCTGGCTCCAGGGTGGGGCCCCGGTGACGTCGATCCGGGCGACGTAACTGGCCTTGTTATTAAACAATTCATAAGGTGCTTTGGAACCGCTCTTCGTCTGACCCGTCACCCAGGACCTGTTTGCCATGGGTGACCCTACCAGGGGCATGAAGCCCCCGACAACATAGCTCCTAGGATCATTCGGGTACTAAAACCCCTCCAACACGTTAAGATGGCGGTTCAAGGAGGGGTTATTTCCAAAACTCAAACTCGGCATATCAAACAATGCTCGGTATGGATCACTGGCTTTTTAAGCAGGCTTTTGACAGTTTGGACAGCTCTTTCCGCCTCACCGTTACTCTGAGGATACCTAGGACTACTGGTCACATGCTCAAAACAGTACTCATTTGCAAAGTCCTTCATTTGCTGACATGCGAACTGTGGACCGTTGTCAGTGATCAGTGTCTCTGGTATTCCATGACTTGCAAATATAGACTTTAAATGCACAATAACATTGGCAGAGCGAGTTGGGCTGAGCTGAGCAATCTCTACATACCTAGAGAAGTAGTCCACTAGTAACAAATAGTTTTTATCTTTTAGAGTGAACAAATCAGCTCCTAACCTCTGCCATGGCCTCTCAGGTAAATCTGTGGGCATCAGAGACTCTCTCACATTGGCCCTTTCCTGAATGCACTGTCTGCATTTAAGGACAAGTTCACCGATCTGACTACTTAAACCTGGCCACCTCACGGCCTGACGGGCACGCTCCCTGCACTTCACAACACCCTGGTGACCTTTGTGTATTTTGTCCAAAACAGCATTTCTCATAGTTGCAGGAATAACTAACCTTGTGCCATGCAATAGTAGTCCATTATGCACACTCAAAACTGCTCTTTCTGGCCAGTAGTGTTTCACCGCTCCCTGCAGCTGGTTCCTGTCTGGCCAGCCCTCTTTACAGTACTTAATGACTTGAGAGCAGATGCTGTCGGGCTGCAACTGCTCTTGAAGATTTGCAATGTATTTACTGCTTGTAGGGAGACTCTCTAGCACTGAATCAACATAAATGTTTGTGTCCTCCATAAGATCTTTGTCTCTGCGCGTAACACTGTTTGTGAGCGGTAAGCATGAGAGTGTGTCAGCTGTGGTGAGGGTTTTACCAGGGATATGTTTTATAGTGTATGAATACCTCATTAGGCGCATACGAAACCTTTGTATCCGTGGTGGAAGCGCATCCAAAGCTTGTCCTCCCAGCAGACTCACTAGTGGCTTGTGGTCGGTTTCAAGTTCAAAATGTAAGCCAAGGATAAAGTCATTGAACCTTTCACAGGCCCAGGTGAGAGCCAGCATTTCTTTTTCCAGCTGAGCATAGCGCTGCTCTGTGGGGGTCAATGATCGCAACGCATAAGCAACCGGTGACCACACCTCACCTTCCTCCTGCAGCAAAACAGCCCCCAACCCATACGAAGAGGCATCCGCAGAGATTTTTAGTGGCTTATTTGGATCATAGAGCTGTAACACTGGAGCAGACGACAGTTCTTGTTTCAAGCTGCAAAATGCTTCTTGCTGTTCGTACCACATGTTTTTAGTTGAAAGCAAGTCCCTCAGTGGTTTGTCTTTTTCGGATAGATTCAAGATAAACTTCCCCAGTTGATTCACCATTCCGAGAAAACTCCTGAGCTCGGTGATGTTGCTTGGCTCTGACATGTCCTGAACAGCTTGCGTTTTGTCGGGGTCGGGTCTAATGCCTTCCGATGAGACAATAAACCCCAGGAATTTGACCTCTCTTTTGTCAAACTCACACTTTGACATGTTCAGGGTTACACCGGCCTTCTCTGCCCGCTCAAGGACCGCATGCAGTCTCATGTCGTGCTGCTCTTGGGTGGATCCCCAGACCAGGATGTCGTCCATGTGGCATACGACTCCCTCGAGACCTGTCGTCACCATCATATTCTGAAAATGCTCAGGTGCACTGGAAATACCAAATGGCAAACGGTTGAAATGGTAACTACCAAATGGTGTAATGAATGTTGTGAGGGGTGCTGATTCTTTGGACAGTGGTATTTGCCAAAAGCCCATATTCGCATCAAGCTTCGAAAAATACTGTGCTCCTGGGGGTGCACCTTTTTGGGAGCTACTACCATGCCACAGCACCACTCTGTGGGCTCTTCCACTCGACTGATCACTCCCAACTTTTCCATCCTCTCCAGCTCCTCTTTAACTTTGCCCATGAGTGGCAGTGGCACACGCCTTGGCACTTAAAGCAAAAAGGGCTTTGCATCAGGTTTCAGTTTGATTGTATACGGCTTTCGAACAAGCCCGAGCCCATCACACAGTTTGGGGTACGCTTTTTTCACTGTCTCTAGGTCTATAGTGTCCATTGTAGCAATAAGTTTCAGTCTCACAGACGCTGTTCTACTCAACAGCGCCACACGCAGATTTCTAACCAAGTAGATTTTCTCTGTGGTGCTTCTGTCACTGTATGAGATATTCTCTGTTGTAGACCCAAGTACGGTCAATGCAGTACCACCTGGTCCATAGAGTGGTTTCTCTGCTTTCTGCAAGTGTTGCTTCGGTTGTTTAAAGTTTTTAAATGTCTGTTCTGAAATAGCTGTGACATCCGCTCCGGAATCTAACTTGAATGTCACTTTACTCCCTCTCACATCAATGTCTGCAAGCCATGGATCTTCTCCTGAATCTAGTTCACCTAGAAAAAGTCCACCGGCATTGTCAGTTAATTCATTGACTGTTGCATTAGTTGCGTTAGTTCTTCAAACTCTCCCATAGTGTCCACGTTTGCCGCAGTTGTGGCACTCTATTAGCTGGGCTCTGTATTGTGGGGTGTGTTGGTGCTTTTCCGGACTTAAAACATGCTTTGTTGTCCTGTTTTGTCTGGTGGGGTTTTTGGGACTTAAACTGATTATGCGCTTTGCTTTTGAACTTATTCGGCTTGTTTTTTCTGACGTGCACTGCATCCATAGCTGTTTTGCTGGTGCTACCTTCCCCTCTTAGATCAGTCTGTTGTTGTTTTATTTCTTCAGACTGTCTCGCCATTGTGATAGCTTTGGTAAGGGTAAGATCTTTGTCGAGCTGCATTCTCTCTGACAGTAACGAATCTTTAAGACCCACAACAAGTCCATCTCTCAAAAGTTCATCGTGAAGTTCTCCATACTCACAGTTTTCAGTGAGTGCATATAGAGCCATTATGAAGCAGTCAACTGGTTCAGCAGGTTGTTGTACTTGCTTATTAAACTTTGCTCTTTCATAATCACGTTCTTTATGGGGACAAAATGTTTATCAAATGCACTTTTGACTGCTTCATATTGCTGGTGCTGCTCACTGGTTAACTCCAGACCTCTTAGCACGTCGTCAGCCTTGTCCCCCATGCAGTAAACCAACGTGTTCACTTGGTTAGCATCTGCTGAGCTGTGTAGATTACTTGCCACTCTAAATTAGTTCAAAGCGCCGTATCCACTTCTCCCACTCTTGGGGTTTTGCGAAGTCGAAAGGTTCTGGTGGTTTGACGGTGAAAGTCGCCGCCGGGGGAGCCGCCATTACTTGACCCCGCGCCGAGGCTTCCGCTGGTGGAGCTGCCCGTGCTGCTGCTTGCTCCTCCATCCCCGCTAGCCGATTGCCCCTGACGTATTCACCTCTCAAAGCAGGCGCACTTCTGACACCATGTTGTGTTGGGTTCACAAATAAATATCACTGCATTGAGAAGTTCTCACGGAGCCTCTTTATTAACGGACTGCTAGCTCCAAAAACCACCTGTAACATTTAGACTGTATTCCAGTAACATACAAACATGGCCTGCCCCCTAGTGGTTGCATGCATATAGCCTTGTAGTAACATTGGATTACGCCACAAGATCTAGTTTAAACAAAATAATAAAAAATGTACATTTTTATAACTAATATGTCAAAAAATGAACCAAGAAATTTAAACCTGGTTCTGTCCATTTTTCAGATTTAAATGTCCCAAATATGTGGACTTTTGGCTGTTTTTTCACATAAAAACAAATATATTTTAATGTATTTTTTCTTACATTTATGTGAATAAACTACAGGTGGAGTTTCAAATTAATATCTTTTTATATATGTTTTCCTGTTCATCTGCAGCGTCTCACTTTAAATGAAATGATTTTCTGAAGAAGAGCCTTGGACCTGGATTAAAAACAAAGATTGTTGAGGACGTGAGCGTGCAGAATGTATGCTGGGTGATTGGCAGCTAGATTTCCCGATCCTCGGTCAGAAGGCAAGGTGACTCGGTGTATTAAATAAAGATTGTCCAGAGCCGATGATATATTTCCAAACTTTAATCCGAACTAGAACATGCTGAACAGTAATATTTGGTAGTAGTTGGGGGCGTTGTTTGTAGGTATGTGTGAGTCTGTGTTTGTGAGTGTGTGTGTGGTTTCTGTAAAGAAAGCAGAAGGAAATAATTGAGTGACTGCCTATGCATAGGCATCCGTTTTTTCGGCACGTTTCACAGGCCGCAGTTTTTAAATTCTTTCAAATTTTTTTCCATTTTTCAATAGTTCCTAGTCTTCTAATGTCTGCTATTACTTTTGGTACATGTACCTTTTGTAGTTTTTTCATAATTTGCCGAGCAGTTTTTCCCTATCTTTTACAGTGGGAGCCTTTCTGTTGGTTCTCAGGAAAGTTTGCTGTTTAAACTGTTTTAGGCAGGTGCACGGTGGCAGAGCGGCTAGAGCTTCTGCCTCCCATTAAGGAGGTCGTGGGTTCGAATCCCGGACTATACCAACATCACACGAATTCAATTGCCATTCGAAGTCACTCGCAATAGCATCTAGTTACAATCAGTCGCTTATAGGAGAAATAGCACCATCTTATGGATGGAAAAATGTACTGCAGAGTGGAAACAAAGGCGAAACAAAGGTGAGAATAATTAGGGGAACATTCGACGGAAAACACTTCGGAAACACGTAAATAAAGGTGGAAACAGTCGTAACTAACAACATATGTCCTCTAGGTGCGGATTATAACCAAAGCATTATATATGGTGCAATTAAAATGCCTTGTGGCTGCACAGCTAAACAACAAACAGTAAGAATATGTGGCGCAGGGGTAAATATACATATGATAATATGATAATATCACACACAGGGGTAAAACAATATAAATGTGACACTTACTACTGGCATTTACGCGCACGGCACACATCCAGCACAACAAACACACCACGCCACTCAAACTAACAAGTCCGACAAACAACAGGCAAAGTGGGACGTACCATCATGGTAGGGGGTTTATGGGATAGTCCAAACTGTCCTAACCACAGGGGGTTTTATACAAAGATGAACCTCATGAAGTCGAGAAATCAGTGAATGTCGTCACCATGTGATGAGCAGTGACCCTCAGCTCTGACTCTGTCTGTGACAGTCACCAAGTGGGCCGTGGGCCGTGGGGCCGTGAGCCGTGGGCCGTGAGTCATAGACATAGACCGTACATATCGATGGACTGTGGGATTGTGATGTCGCCACAGTGTTTGGCTCCAGCCAAATGAAGCTAATCGTGGCTAGCAGTTATAACGGCTAAAGTGGAGCTGGCAGTTATAGCGGCTAAAGTGGTGCTAGCAGTTATAGCGGCTAAAGTAGAGCTAGCAGTTATAGCGGCTAAAGTGGAGCTAGCAGTTATAGAGGTTAAAGTGGAGCTAGCAGTTATAGCGGCTAAAGTGGAGGTAGCAGTTATAGCGGCTAAAGTGGAGCTAGCAATTATAGAGGTTAAAGTGGAGCTAGCAGTTATAGCGTCTAAAGTGGAGCTAGCAGTTATAGCGGCTAAAGTGGAGCTAGCAGTTATAGCGGCTAAAGTGGAGCCAGACTCTATATTTAAATCCGAGTGCGTGGTAACCACACGGACCAATCAGGAGGAGGTTGTTAATGGTCTCCACCCCTCGGTGGGAGGAGATAGCAGCAACGTGCGACGCTAGCTGTCAATCAAACGTGCTGCTAACACGAGCAAAACCAACCCCTGGAAAAGGAAGCACCTGATTGGTCAGTTATTATTGTAATAAATTGATTTATAAAGAACATAAAGGAAACGGGATCATGTGGAGTGAGTCAGACATTTTAGTTCCAGATGTGAGTTTGACCCAAACAGTCACAGAGTGAAGGCTCCAGTGTCACAGGAAGAGGGCGGAGCTCGGCTTCATGGAGCCAGGAGCCTCCAGAGCTGCTTCCTGTTTGGAACGTCGGGCTAGCATGCTAACACGGTCTACTGTACGGTCTGTGGTCGTGGGCCGTGAGCCTGTCAAAGCTGTCAGTGTCTGGATGATCCCAGCTCTGACAGATGGAGCTCGTGGTATTCCCAGGAAGTGACATCATGAACATTAAAACTGTCAAACGGGAGATAAATGGGCAAAATGGTCTGTCATTTAGACGTTAAAGGGATTAAATAAAGTGGTGTTTATTTCAGGTGGAGTCTGTGTCGTACTGGACCCTGAACGTCACCGTTCTGAGAGCGACGACCCACATCAGCTACGACTACTGTGAGGGCAGGGCCGCACCTGACACACATGGAGGGCACCTGACACACGGGGACGCACCTGACACACACAGGGAGGGCATCTGACACACACAGGGACGCACCTGACACACAGCGACGCACCAGACACACACGGGGACGCGCCTGACACACAGGGAGGGCACCTGACACACAGGGACGCACCTGACACACACAGAGAGGGCACCTGACACACGGGGACGCGCCTGACACACACAGGGAGGGCACCAGACACAGACAGGGACGCACCTGACACACAGGTACGCACCAGACACACAGGGAGGGCACCTGACACACGGGGACGAGCCTGACACACACAGGGAGGGCACCTGACACACACAGGGACGCACCTGACACACAGGGACACACCAGACACACACAGTGAGGGCACCTGACACACGGGGACGCGCCTGACACACAGGAAGGGCACCTGACACACAGGGAGGGCACCTGACACACAGGGACACACCTGACACACATAGGGACGCACCTGACACACACAGGGAGGGCATCTGACACACACAGGGACGCACCTGACACACACAGGGAGGGCATCTGACACACAGGGACGCACCAGACACACAGGGAGGGCACCTGACACACAGGGAGGGCACCTGACACACGGGGACGCGCCTGACAGACACAGGGAGGGCATCTGACACACACAGGGACGCACCTGACACACAGCGACGCACCAGACACACACAGGGACGCACCTGACACACACAGGGACGCACCTGACACACACAGGGAGGGCATCTGACACACACAGGGACGCACCTGACACACAGCAACGCACCAGACAATCACAGGGAGGGCACCTGACACACACAGGGAGGGCACCTGACACACACAGGGACGCACCTGACACACACAGGGAGGGCACCTGACACACGGGGACGCGCCTGACACACACAGGGAGGGCACCTGACACACACAGGGACGCACCTGACACACAGGGACGCACCAGACACACACAGGGAGGGCACCTGACACACGGGGACGCGCCTGACACACACAGGGAGGGCACCTGACACACACAGGGACGCACCTGACACACAGGGACGCACCTGACACACACAGGGAGGGCACCTGATACACGGGGACGCGCCTGACACACAGGAAGGGCACCTGACACACAGGGAGGGCACCTGACACACAGGGACGCACCTGACACACATAGGGACGCACCTGACACACACAGGGAGGGCATCTGACACACACAGGGACGCACCAGACACACACAGGAAGGGCACCTGACACACAGGGAGGGCACCTGACACACAGGGACGCACCTGACACACACAGGGACGCACCTGACACACACAGGGAGGGCATCTGACACACACAGGGACGCACCTCACACACACAGGGAGGGCACCTGACACACACAGGGAGGGCATCTGACACACAGGGACGCACCAGACACACAGGGAGGGCACCTGACACACACAGGGACGCACCTGACACACACAGGGAGGGCACCTGACACACGGGGACGCGCCTGACACACACAGGGAGGGCACCTGACACACACAGGGACGCACCTGACACACAGGGACGCACCAGACACACACAGGGAGGGCACCTGACACACACAGGGAGGGCACCTGACACACACAGGGACACACCTGACACACACAGGGAGGGCACCTGACACACGGGGACGCGCCTGACACACACAGGGAGGGCACCTGACACACACAGGGACGCACCTGACACACAGGGACGCACCAGACACACACAGGGAGGGCACCTGACACACACAGGGAGGGCACCTGACACACACAGGGACACACCTGACACACACAGGGAGGGCACCTGACACACGGGGACGCGCCTGACACACACAGGGAGGGCACCTGACACACAGGGACGCACCAGACACACACAGGGAGGGCACCTGACACACACAGGGAGGGCACCTGACACACACAGGGACGCACCTGACACACACAGGGAGGGCACCTGACACACACAGGGACGCACCTGACACACACAGGGAGGGCACCTGACACACGGGGACGCGCCTGACACACACAGGGAGGGCACCTGACACACACAGGACGCACCTGACACACAGGGACGCACCAGACACACACAGGGAGGGCACCTGACACACACAGGGAGGGCACCTGACACACACAGGGACACACCTGACACACACAGGGAGGGCACCTGACACACAGGGACGCACCTGACACACAGGGACGCACCAGACACACACAGGGAGGGCACCTGACACACACAGGGAGGGCACCTGACACACACAGGGACGCACCTGACACACACAGGGAGGGCACCTGACACACGGGGACGCTCCTGACACACACAGGGAGGGCACCTGACACACAGGGACGCACCAGACACACACAGGGAGGGCACCTGACACACACAGGAGGGCACCTGACACACACAGGGACGCACCTGACACACACAGGGAGGGCACCTGACACACGGGGACGCGCCTGACACACACAGGGAGTGCACCTGACACACACAGGGACGCACCTGACACACAGGGACGCACCAGACACACACAGGGAGGGCACCTGACACACGGGGACGCGCCTGACACACAGGGACGCACCTGACACACAGGGACGCACCTGACACACAGGGACGCACCAGACACACACAGGGAGGGCACCTGACACACGGGGACGCATCTGACACACACAGGGACGCACCTGACACACACAGGGACGCACCTGACACACAGGGAGGGCACCTGACACACGGGGACGCGCCTGACACACAGGGAGGGCACCTGACACACAGGGAAACAGACCTGATTCAGTCTTGATTCACTAAAACCCCTTTAAGACACGCCCACCTCCACCAACACCCCTTTAAAACACGCCTTTAAGACAAAACAAAAGAATTCAGACTTGGCCATTTGAGTTTCCAGGTCCTGGTCCTGGTCCAGATCCTGGTCTAAGTCTGGTCTTTTCTCAGTTTCGGAGTCGGATCTGTACGTGACGCTGACGTTACCGACGGCATCAGCCATGACTTGGAGAACAAGAACCATCAACAACAACAACAACCCGGTGTGGAACGAAGGCTTCAGCTTCAGAGTCCCAACCAAGACCAAGGTGAGTCCAGACCAGAACCAGGACAAAGTCCAGCCCCAAACCTCAATCATCATTGAGAAACATGTAGTCCAGTCCACGTCTAGTCCTGGTCCATACCTGGTTCAGACCTGGTCCAGTCCTGGTCCAGTCCTGGTCCAGACCTGGTTCAGACCTGATTCTCTTGTAGAACATCCTGGAGATCCGCCTGTTTGATGAGGACCTTATCTCCAGAGATGACCTGGTCTCCACCGTCCTGCTGGACCTGAGGACTCTGGAGCTGGACTCCAAGCAGACCAGGTCCTTCAGCCTCGGGGCTCAGGTCAGACCTCTGTACCTGTACTTTCACCTGTACTTTTACCTGTACCTGTACTTGTACCTGTACTTTTACCTGTACCTGTACCTGTACTTGTACTTGTACTTGTACCTGTAGTTGCACCTGTACTTGTACTTGTACCTGTACTTGTACCTGTACCTGTACTTGTACTTTTACCTGTACTTGTACCTGTACTTGTACTTGTACTTGTACTTGTACTTGTTCTTGTACTTGTACTTGTACTTTTACACGCTCTTTCTTTGTTGTTGTTTTCGGACGCAGGACACTCTGGAGATGGAGTTTGAACTGAACAGCAGGTGAGATTTTTCCGTTGAATTATTTTGACATTTTTGGTTAAAAAAATAAAACATTCATATATTATATTTGTGTATTTTTCATTCAGAGATGCAGATGTTTAAAGGTTCTCTTGTTTTCTGTCCCAGAGGAGATGAGACACAAGATTATCCGTCCAACGGGATCCTGATGGTGAGACTTTAGAGAAACTGACAGGGTTTGGACTCCACCCACAGGAGGATTACACCAGGTGCCCTGCAGGTTCTCCATCAACCTGAAACATGAAGGATCAGATCTGAGGGACCACTGCTCGTCTGCTGTGAATCCAGGGCCTTTAGATCCAGCGTCAGCTGTGGATTTTCTTCATAAAAACCTGAATAACTGTTTGTGTTTTAGGCGGCTCCTCTGTCCGTGTTCCGCGTCGAAATCCAGAAGCTCCAACACTCAAACTGTAAGAGCTCAACCTGTAAAGTAGGGATGTAACGATCCTGGAGATATTGTGATGTCGTAAAGGCCAAACTGTCACGATATCATGGTCATCAGGTTACGATATGAAAAACAGCCTGTGAAACGTGAAAACAATGGTTTGGCTCCATCAGATTAAAGCTTTAGTGACGAGAAATTATGAATATTATTATTATTATTATTATTATTATTAATAAGAAATAACGAGGTCCATGACAGACACACAGCAGTCGTTGTTGTTGTTCCTGACACTTGCACATTGCACTTAGAGCTGCCGTGTGATCATTTCTATTATTCTGGTTCTAAATGACATAAAATCCTAATAATAAACGGCAGGAGCTCGTTTCACTGTCAGTTTGTGATGAACATGGATCATTCTGAGCTCTTCTACATCGTGAGCTTCTCCAGGACGTCGTGAACAGATCGTATCGTGAGGTTCAGGTCCAGATCATATCGTATGGTCAGGTTCACACATCGTTACATCCCTCGTGTAAACCGTATGACTGAGAGCGTTTCAGACACAGTCCTGTTTCTGTGGCACAGACCTGGACAACGCTCCGATGCTGAACCTCATTGGAGCCTATGAGGGATCCCAGACCCTGACCGCGAAGGAGGACACACTGCACTTCCACGTGAACCGGGAACTGGAGACCAAGCTGGGATTCACTGTGAGTACTGGACCTGGACCTGGACCTGGACTCTACGGCAGGTTTACACAAGAGGAGCCTGAAGTCTTCATTTACATAACGTTCACCCTGCACTGATGACATGTTGAAGTCATCGATGTAATCCGTGTTCCATCGTAGAAAAGGTTTCAGGGTCGTCATTCGGACGCTGTTTGAAGAGCCAGAGTTCCCAGACCAGCTCTCTGATTGACAATGACAATGACAGCGTCCGGATGACGACCCTGAAACCTTTTCTACGATGTGGAAATCATGTTCATCTCGTGCCCTTTAAACCTGCAAACAAGGCTCTTCATGGGGACCTTTTCCTCAGCGCTGGACCCTGAGAGGTTCTGGTCCAGCTCTCTGGCTCCAGGTTTATCTCAGGAGCAGCTCCACAGCAGACGACTGGATCAGAGAGAACACTCAGGGCAAAACTAGATGCACAAAGAAAAGAAGAAAAGAATAATTTCTCTACAAAGTCAGACTCGATATTGTGATAAAGCGCTGTATTTCCACTCATGCTAACTTATATGTTGAGCCCTTGGCAAAACAAAACTAGAAAAGCACGTTAGCATCAACTGTTAATGGTTTGACCCAAAATCTGATATTCATGACATAAAGAGAGGTTCAAGAGTCTTTGCAGAAGGAAATAAATTCAGAAAAAGACAAACAGGAAGTAGTTTCCTCCTGACTGTAGATTTAGCCTCGTCTCACAGACACAAACTTGGAATTACTGAATGTGTTTTTGTGAATCGCTGACATCAGGACTTAGATTTGACTGAGGAGTAATGTTTGGTGACGACAGCTGCTCTCGATGGAGTCGGACCCAGAGCTGGGAACAGTCCGACATGAAAGCAGAAGAGCTTTGAACCGATCCTGACCAGAGCCAGTCAGAGCGTGGCTTATGTGACTTGTCAGGCAGGGTCCATCACCTGCTCGTTTCCTGTTCTGTGCAACATTCCAGACAAAGCAAAACATCTCTAGATTTTATGTCTGTGGAAACTGCAGCTCACAGTAGAAGACATGCTTTTCAAGGAGGTTTGTCAGCGGTAAAACGCCTCCAACTAATTAAATGCAAAATGGTTTGACGAGTTATCGCTGAGGTTGAGGGATCAGTGGTTTTCAAGTTTCCAGCTTGGGATGGAACGTTGACCGTTGCTGTAGAAATCAAGAGCGCAAACGCCCAGAGAGATGCATTATGATGATTTTTATTTATAGAGCGCTTTTCCACCTAAGAGGCACTCAAACCACTTAAGACTAAACTAAATACATTTATCACACTAAAATACTACAATTTAGCACCTAATCTCTATAGGTTGTGTTCATCACTAAAATCCCTGGAGTTTAAAATTGAGCTGGAGGCCAGAATCCTTAGAACTGTGAGGGTCAGAGGTCAGACTTGTCGTATTGATCTGTATTAATTTACCTTTTATTATTTACTGGTACGATCCACACAAAACAAAACCTGGCACAAAGCTCAACGTCTTCTCTGTTGCACACATTTCACAACATTCTCAGGAAGTGGTGCCATTCTTGGACTCCAAAGACACGATTGTTGTCAGTGAAAGGACTTAAATCCTCAGATTAACGCGACAAGTTTGACCCGATTCCAAACGATAACAACAAGAACAAACATCTGAGGAGCTGGATCTGGAACAGTTCTCTCTGATGAGTTTAGAGCGTGTGTGTGAGTTTAGAGCGTTTGTCTGTGAGTTTAGTGTCTGTGAGTTTAGAGTTTGTCTGTGAGTTTAGAGTTTGTCTGTGAGTTTAGAGCGTTTGTCTGTGAATTTAGTGTCTGTGAGTTTAGAGTTTGTGTGCCATGGATCATTATCTAACAGAGCAGCTCAGGTTCAGACTGGCCCAGGAATCTTATCAAATTCCGGTGTTTCGGTCCGCCCACTTTACCTCAGACTGCCCTGGCCCACTTTTACTCACTGTGGGTTACGTCAGACTCACTGTGAGCCACATCAGACTCACTGTGGGCCACGTCAGACTCACTGTGGGCCACGTCAGACACTTGGGCCACGTCAGACTCACTGTGGGCCACGTCAGACTCACTGTGGGCCACATCAGGCTCACTGTGGGCCACATCAGACTCACTGTGGGCCATGTCAGACACTTGGGTCACATCAGACTCACTGTGGGCCACGTCAGACTCACTGTGGGCCATGTCAGACACTTGGGTCACATCAGACTCACTGTGGGCCACGTCAGACTCACTGTGGGCCACGTCAGATTCACTGTGGGCCACGTCAGACTCACTGTGGGCCATGTCAGACACTTGGGTCACATCAGACTCACTGTGGGCCACATCAGACTCACTGTGGGCCACGTCAGACTCACTGTGGGCCACATCAGACTCACTGTGGGCCACATCAGACTCACTGTGGGCCATGTTAGACTCATTGTGGGCCACGTCAGACACTTGGGTCACATCAGACTCACTGTGGGCCACGTCAGACTCTTGGGTCACATCAGACTCACTGTCGGCCACGTCAGAACACATCTTGGTCCTTGTCTGGGACAAGTTAGTTAGCACAAGGTAGTTAGGACGAGTTAGAGATTGAGCTCTTCTCATCAAGGCAGTGAGCCAGAGCCCTCTGTGATTTTGTGAAGAGAGAGAGAGTAAAAGACGTGGACCGACAGGAGCCATGAGGCCCAGCCTCAGGTGGGACTCTCCATCATCTGAGTGAAACTGTCTGGAGGATGTGGACAGGAAGCGCACGCAAAAGGCGCTGTGAGGAGCGGAAGACCTGAAGCGCAGAAGCGGGTTTGAATGATGGACCGCACGAGCCCCTCTCTGACCGCACGAGCCCCGCTCTGACCGCACGAGCCCCGCTTAGATGAATAGCACCATAGCTTCATCACGTGGAAAATGGGGTGAATACGAAGAGCAGAAGGCAACTGAAGGCGTACAGCAGAAGGACTGAAAACTTTGGCAATCTTGAAGGGGCCCAAAAAACGAGGAGAGAGCTTCCGGGAATCAGTTTTGAGAGGAACATTTTTCGAAGATAACCAAACTGACTCGGTTGGTATTGAGGAGCAGGGGAGCGGCGCTTGTCAGCTGCTGCCTTGGTTTTGGCTGTAGAGCGAAGAAGAGCAGCCCTGGTCTTCTTCCAAACACGTTGGCAACGCTGGAGATGGTGCTGGACTGAGGGCACTGCCAAATCCACCTCTTCAGATGGAAACAGTGGAGGCTGATAACCTAGAGAAGCTTGAAAAGGGGACAGACCAGTTGCCGAGCTCACCAAAGAGTTATGGGCATATTCAATCCAGGGTAAGAAGGTGCTCCAGGTAGATGGGTTAGATGCAGTAACACAGCGCAGTGCCGTCTCCAAGTCCTGATTGGCACGTTCAGTTTGCCCGTTAGTCTGGGGGTGAAAGCCAGATGTAAGGCTGACTGTCGCACCCAGACCTTCACAAAATGAGCGCCAAACTTGGGAGGTAAACTGCGTTCCTCGGTCGGAAACAATGTCCAGTGGTATACCATGGAGCCTGAAAACATTGTTAGTTATGTAGTCTGCAGTTTCTTTAGCTGTGGGCAGTTTGGGCAGAGCAATGAAATGAGCAGCTTTAGAAAACCGGTCTACGACGGTGAGTATGACTGTATTACCTTGGGACGGAGGCAGGCCGGTAACAAAGTCCACTGCTATGTGTGACCATGGGCGTTTGGGAACAGGCAGAGGTTGGAGCAGACCGGAGGGTGGAGAGTGGGAAGCTTTGCCCCTGCACATACTTGGCAGGCCAGAACAAGAGTGCCCACCGGGCTTGCCGTGAGTTTAGGCGTCTTGCAGATTGTATATAAGCCAGGTTTTTATGGTCTGTCCAAACCAAAAATGGAAGCTCAGCCCCTTCCAACCAGTGGCGCCATTCTTCCAGTGCGAGTTTCACGGCAAGAAGTTCCCGGTTCCCCACATCATAATTCTTTTCTGCAGAAGTTAATCGTCGAGAGAAAAAAGCACAAGGGTACAAACGATTGTGTGGGTCAAACCTCTGAGAGAGCACTGCTCCAACTCCTGTCTCAGAAGCGTCCACTTCCACAACAAACTGGCGTGAGGGATCGGGTTGATGCAGGACTGGGGCAGATGTGAAGAGATCTTTCAGCGTGGTGAAAGCGGACTGGGCTTCAGGAGTCCAACAAAACTGCTTGGAAGGAGAGGTAAGTTTAGTCAAGGGTGCCACCACACGGCTAAAGTTCTTAATAAACCTCCGATAAAAGTTTGCAAAACCAAGAAATCTCTGGAGTTGCTTTCTGCTACTTGGTATAGGCCAATCTGCAACTGCTTTCACCTTCTCCGTGTCAGCCTTCACCTGCCCACTTTCAACAACAAAACCCAAAAAACTGACCTTACTGGCGTGAAAATCACATTTTTCAGCTTTCACATAAAGCTTGTTCTCGAGTAGTCTTTGGAGGACCTGCCGCACATGTTGCTCGTGTTCCTGTGGAGTCTTAGAGAAAATAAGAATGTCATCCAAGTACACAAAAACAAAACGATTCAGAAAATCACGCAATACATCATTGATGAGTGCTTGGAAGACAGCCGGAGCATTGGTTAAGCCAAATGGCATGACTAAATACTCAAAGTGCCCCAGTGGTGTGTTAAAAGCTGTCTTCCACTCGTCTCCCTCCCTAATGCGTACTAAGTGGTACGCATTCCTAAGGTCAAGTTTAGTGAATATGGTGGCGCCATGAAGAGGTGTGAAAGCTGAGTCAATGAGCGGTAATGGATATTTATTTTTGACAGTGATATTGTTTAGGCCCCTGTAGTCAATACACGGTCTTAATGTTTTGTCCTTTTTGTCAACGAAAAAGAACCCTGCTCCCACAGGTGAGGAAGAGGGTCGGATAATACCAGCAGCTAGAGAGTCTCGAATGTAGTGCTCCATGGCCTCCTGTTCAGGTCTTGAGAGATTGTAGAGGCGGCTGGAAGGCAGAGGTGCACCAGGCAGGAGGTCAATTGCACAATCATATGGTCTGTGGGGAGGGAGAGATAGAGCTCTACTCTTACTGAAGATCTCTCCCAGATCATGATACACACTGGGCACGAAAGAGAGGTCAGGCTTGTCCTGGGGAAGTTGGCGTTGGGACGGAGCTCCCTCTGATGGCGACAGAGCTGATTGAAGACAATTTGCATGGCAAAAGGTGCTCCACTCAGAAATCTGTCCACCGGACCAGTCTATGATTGGGTTGTGTTTGACTAGCCACGGATGGCCTAAGATCAGTGGTGTGATGGGGGCAGAGATGACAAAAACTGTACTTTCTCCTGATGATTACCAGACAAAACTAGAGAAATTGGTTCAGTGACATGTGTTACCCTGGCCAGAGGTTTTCCATTCAGAGCTAATGCGGTCAATGGTTTTTCAGTGGTTCCAGAACTATGTTAGCCTGCTCTGCCACCTGCTGGTCTAAAAGTTCTCCTCTGCGCCCGAGTCAATAAGAGCTTGAATAGGCAAAGTCACACATTTACAGCAAAGTTTAGCGGGGATCTGAAGTCTAGTCTTCTCTGGGATATTGTCTTGGCCCACCAGTACTCCCAGACCTACTGGTGAGCACGGTCTTTTGGGCGAACTGGACAGGCTGCGAGGAAGTGACCTTTCTCCCCACAGTACAGGCACTCACCGGCCTGGCGGCGTCGTAGCCGCTCCTCAGGAGTGAGCCGTGCTCGGCCCAATTGCATAGGCTCCTCTGTGGAGGGTGGTGTGGATGGGGATATAGCCGGAAGTGGAGGGAAGTTGGGTTGTAGTGCTGGACCTGGGCGCCGGGTAGCTGAGGAAAGAGAGCGTCTCTCTCTTTGCCGACTTTGAAGACGGTTATCAATCCGATTAGCTAGGGAAACCAGAGACTTGAGGTCAGCCGGGTCATCACGAGAAATTAGTTCATCCTTTAATTTATCACTTAGGCCTTTGACAAAAACAGCTTTCAGTGCATTGTTGGTCCAATCAACATCCGCAGCAAGGGTCCAGAATTCAATTGTGTAGTCTGCAACAGATCTTGAACCTTGAGAGAGACTTAACAAGCGCAGAGAGGCATCAGCTTGATAGTCAGGATGGTCAAAAACAAGTCTTAGTTCCTCCACAAAGTCCTCAAAACTGACTTGATCAACAGGAGTGTGAGAAAACTTAGCTTCGGCCCACTGAAGTGCTCTGCCCCTCAATAATCCACACATGTAACGAATTTTAGCAGAATCAGATGTAAAAGATGCAGGACGTTGTTGGAACACAGAGGAACATTGGAAAAGAAAACCACGGCAATGGCTCGGCTGACCTGTGAATGGTTCCGGGTCTGTGCATCGGGACTCCAAGGGGCAAGCAGAAGAGGTTGATGCCGTAGCAAAGATGGGTGCAGTAGAGGTCGGAGACTGGAGAGCGAGCAGGGCCAAAACCTGGCTGGTTAACTGAGAGACTTGTTGAGCCAGGGCTTGGTTGCTGTCAAACAGAGACCGGATACTTTGTTCATGCTGGCCAATCATGATGCCTTGATGTGAGAATGCTCGAGGTAAAGTCTGGTTAGTTTCATCGTCTGCTTGATCCATGTTGGCCAGATCGTTCTGTTGTAACGACTGGTGGATCAAAAAATAATGCAGACTTGAATAGTTCAAAAGTACAGGATTTATTGAGGAAACAGGACAGCTGGATACTGGACCGAGGAGCACAGGTGAGTACTGGAGTGGCGGAGTGGAGCAGACTGGACCGAGGAGCACAGGTGAGTACTGGAGTGGCGGAGTGGAGCAGACTGGACCGAGGAGCACTGGAAAAAACAGACAATCCAAGATGAGGAAAATCCACTGGGAACATTACTGGAAAAATCAAAGAACAAAAGGCCTGGGTGTTCACCACGAATGTAGACTGAACGATCTGGCAGGGTGTGGATGAATGAGCCGAGTCTTTATACTGCAGAGGTGTATGCTTGATTGGAGATGGGTTGCAGGTGAGTAGTGGGAGGAGCCGTTGAAGGTGGTGCAGCATGTCTACTCTCTGCCCAGCTCCAGACAACACAGATGGGAGGGGGAGAACACAGGAATCTTGACAATATCAAACGTTACATTGTTTCTATTGGAGGAGCAGCACTAGAGTTTCGATCGGGCCCAAAAATTCAAGCCCGACCCGGCCGAGCCCGCGCATACTGTCCTAACCCAAGTCATTTTCCGAACGATTCGACCCAACCCTGCCCCAGGTCCGCGCACGTGTAGAACCGGAGTTACGTAAACTGAGTTCCTGCAGAGGTTTATAGGCAGAATAAGCGCCTGACAGGGCTTCAAGTGTTTAGTGTTCTACCTGCACCAACGGGACGTCTCCTGTTCCAGACGGGCCTGTTCCTCCGCTGACGCCGGCCCACATGAGCTCTCTCCCTCGCTCCTTTCTTCAGTTTTTGGGAAGGCATCCGTGGCTCTCTCCTCCTGTTCTTTTTCCTCCACTGCGCGCTAACTCTCTTACTCCTCCGCTCCGCGTAGAGCCGCGCTCTTTCAGTAAAGTGTCTTGACCCCTTTATTCGAGGATGAGGTGGAAAAGAACACAGCACTGGCTGCACACTACGCTCTTTCGCCGTGGAGCGCATGTTACGCACGTGCGCGCCTCTGCCCCCGGCCTGAGCCCGACTCAGCTCGACAGCAGAGCGGACGGGTCGGTTTCGGGCCGGCTCCGGCTCGGGACAAGAATTTAAGCTCTAAGCGGCACACACAGCGCCTTGGAATGCGAAAACAGCAGCTCTGAATTTGTGTATATATATATATATATATATATATATTATATATTATTAATATATATATTATATATATTTATATATATATATATATTTTTTTTTTTTTTTCATAGTTTCACCTCACAAAATAGCACGTTAATTCCCGACTGGAAAAATAATTTGGCGACCCCACTTCGGGTCACGACCCCTAGTTTAAGAACCACTGCCATAGACCATAGAACAGTGGACTGTGGGAATGTGACGTTTCAGCTAAATGAAGCCAATCGCGGCTAGCAGTTATAGCGGCCAAAGTGGAGCTAGCAGTTATAGCGGCCAAAGTGGAGCTAGCAGTAATAGCAGCTAAAGTGGAGCTAGCAGTTACGGAGGCTAGAGTGGAGCAAGCAGTTGTAGCAGCTAAAGTGGAGCTAGCAGTTACAGCGGCTAAAGTGGAGCTAGTAGTTATAGCGGCTAAAGAGGAGCTAGCAGTTATAATGGCTAAAGTGGAGCTAGCAGTTATAGCAGCCAAAGAGGAGCTAGCAGTTATAACGGCTAAAGTGGAGCTACCAGTTGTAGCAGCGGGAGCGGGCGATCATTTCTGCCTTTAAACTCGATAACTGCTGCAGCAAATCCACAAAATTACGTCTTTTCAGCGCTAACTTCACTACATTGTATACAGCATTGGTGCCATCTGCTGGATGCACTCAGTAAGTGTCATTTCATAGTGACTGATCACACAGGGCAGAGAATGAAGAAGAAACTTTTTATTTTGTTTTAAAACATGAGATGCAAATTTAAGGCCCTCAAGAGCAGGTTTAAAGGTTTAAACATGATGAAAAATGCTATGCCAATTGCTATGAGACACTTTCATCGTTAGCCCTTGTTTATTGATCGTTTGTTTGTTTGTTGTTCAGGAGATGAAGGTGAGCAAGGCCGAAGAGCTGGAAAAACAGGAAGTGCTTCTGTCGTCTGTTCCTCTGAAGCCCCTCCCCCCTCAGCACTCTGCAAGTGTCTCCCTCGCTCTGGAGAAGGTACTAATACTACCATAAATCCTACCATAAATACTTCTATTACTGCCATTAGCTCTGCAGTCACGTTAAAGCTGCTGTAACTTGACACCTTGGAAAGCGACGGCTCTGACTCGTCTCCCGCTCACAAACCCTTCGATGCATCGTTCATTTTCACATGCTTCATTTTCGGTCACGTGCACAACTTTAGAGCAGATTTTTTCGAACCGTGAAGTGAAACTGGGGCGGGTCACCCAATCTCAGCCAATCAGAGCGCTGCTTTTGACTGTTATTTTCAGAAGCGCAATTTTTCTGTCTCACGTTTGCTCCGTTGTGTCTCACGTTTGCGCCGTTGTGTCTCACGTTTGCTCCGTTGTGTCTCACGTTTGCGCCGTTGTGTCTCACGTTTGCTCCGTTGTGTCTCATGTTTGGGGTAAAGGATCGTGTTTGACTCTTTCAGGACACGGTGGATCTGCACATCCAGCTGCACGAGAGGTAAACACCCCAGACCTGTGTGTGACCTCTGACCTGTGTCCTCTCTGTCCTCTGTCCTGTGCCCCCTCTTATCTCTGTCCTGTGTCCTCTCTGACTTCTGTCCTCTGACCTCAGTCTTGTGTCCTTTCTGACCTCTGTCCCGTGTCCTTTCTTTCCTCTCTGTCCTTTCTGACCTCTGTCCTGTGTCCTCTCTGTCCTATGTCCTCTATGACCTCTGTCCTCTCTGACCTCTGTCCTCTCTGACCCCTGTCCTCTCTGTCCTCTGTCCTTTCTGACCTCTGACCTCTGTCCTCTCTGACCTCTGTCCTGTGTCCTCTCTGTCCTCTGTCCTTTCTGACCTCTGTCCTCTCTGACCTCTGTCCTGTGTCCTCTCTGACTTCTGTCCTCTCTGACCTCTCTGACCCCTGTCCTCTCTGACCTCTGTCCTGTGTCCTCTCTGACCTCTGTCCTGTGTCTCCTCTGACCTCTGTCCTGTGTCCTTTTGTGACCTCTGTCCTGTGTCCTCTCTGTCCTGTGCCCTCTCTGACCTCTGTCCTCTGACCTCAGTCTTGTGTCCTTTCTGTCCTGTGTCCTCTCTGACCTCTGTCCTCTCTGACCTCTGTCCTCTCTGACCTCTGTCCTCTGTCCTCTCTGACTTCTGTCCTCTCTGACCTCTATCCTGTGTCCTCTCTGTCCTCTGTCCTTTCTGACCTCTGTCCTCTCTGACCTCTGTCCTCTCTGACTTCTGTCCTCTCTGACCTCTATCCTGTGTCCTCTCTGTCCTCTGTCCTTTCTGACCTCTGTCCTCTCTGACCTCTGTCCTCTCTGACCTCTGTCCTGTGTCTCCTCTGACCTCTGTCCTGTGTCTTTTTGTAACCTCTGTCCTGTGTCCTCTCTGTCCTGTGTCCTCTCTGATCTCTGTCTTCTCTGACCTCTGTCCTCTCTGACCTCTGTCCTCTCTGACCTGTGTCCTCTCTGACCTCTGTCCTGTGTCTCCTCTGACCTCTGTCCTGTGTCCTTTTGTGACCTCTGTCCTGTGTCAACTCTGTCCTGTGTCCTCTCTGACCTGTGTCCTCTCTGACCTCTGTCCTCTCTGACCTCTGTCCTCTCTGACCTCTGTCCTGTGTCCTCTCTCTGCCTCTCTCTGTCCTGTGTCCTCTCTGACCTCTGTCCTGTGTCTCCTCTGACCTCTGTCCTGTGTCCTTTTGTGACCTCTGTCCTGTGTTGTCCTGTGTCCTCTCTGACCTGTGTCCTCTCTGACCTGTGTCCTCTCTGACCTCTGTCCTCTCTGACCTCTGTCCTCTCTGACCTCTGTCCTGTGTCCTCTCTCTGTCCTGTGTCCTCTCTGACCTCTGTCCTGTGTCCTCTCTGACCTCTGTCCTGTGTCCTCTCTGACCTCTGTCCTGTGTCCTTTTGTGACGTCTGTCCTGTGTCCTCTCTGTCCTCTGTCCTGTGTCCTCTCTGACTTCTGTCCTCTGACCTCAGTCTTGTGTCCTTTCTGACCTCTGTCCCGTGTCCTTTCTGTCCTCTCTGTCCTTTCTGACCTCTGTCCTGTGTCCTCTCTGTCCTGTGTCCTCTCTGACCTCTGTCCTCTCTGACCTCTGTCCTCTCTGACCTCTGTCCTCTCTGACCTCTGTCCTCTCTGACCTCTGTCCTGTGTCCTCTCTGTCCTGTGTCCTCTCTGACCTCTGTCCTCTCTGACCTCTGTCCTCTCTGACCTCTGTCCTGTGTCCTCTCTCTGTCCTGTGTCCTCTCTGACCTCTGTCCTCTCTGACCTCTGTCCTGTGTCCTCTCTGTCCTGTGTCCTCTCTGACTTCTGTCCTCTCTGACCTCTGTCCTCTCTGACTTCTGTCCTCTCTGACCTCTATCCTGTGTCCTCTCTGTCCTCTGTCCTTTCTGACCTCTGTCCTCTCTGACCTCTGTCCTCTGTCCTCTCTGACTTCTGTCCTCTCTGACCTCTATCCTGTGTCCTCTCTGTCCTCTGTCCTTTCTAACCTCTGTCCTCTCTGACCTCTGTCCTCTCTGACCTCTGTCCTGTGTCTCCTCTGACCTCTGTCCTGTGTCTTTTTGTAACCACTGTCCTGTGTCCTCTCTGATCTCTGTCTTCTCTGACCTCTGTCCTCTCTGACCTCTGTCCTCTCTGACCTGTGTCCTCTCTGACCTCTGTCCTGTGTCTCCTCTGACCTCTGCCCTGTGTCCTTTTGTGACCTCTGTCCTGTGTCAACTCTGTCCTGTGTCCTCTCTGACCTGTGTCCTCTCTGACCTCTGTCCTCTCTGACCTCTGTCCTCTCTGACCTCTGTCCTGTGTCCTCTCTCTGTCCTGTGTCCTCTCTGACCTCTGTCCTGTGTCTCCTCTGACCTCTGTCCTGTGTCCTTTTGTGACCTCTGTCCTGTGTTGTCCTGTGTCCTCTCTGACCTGTGTCCTCTCTGACCTCTGTCGTCTCTGACCTCTGTCCTCTCTGACCTCTGTCCTGTGTCCTCTCTCTGTCCTGTGTCCTCTCTGACCTCTGTCCTGTGTCCTCTCTGACCTCTGTCCTGTGTCCTCTCTGTCCTGTGTCCTCTCTGACCTCTGTCATGTGTCCTCTCTGACCTCTGTCCTGTGTCCTCTCTGACCTCTGTCCTGTGTCCTTTTGTGACCTCTGTCCTGTGTCCTCTCTGTCCTGTGTCCTCTCTGTCCTCTCTGACCTCTGTGACCTCTGTCCTGTGTCCTCTCTCTGTCCTGTGTCCTCTCTGACCTCTGTCCTGTGTCTCCTCTGACCTCTTTCCTGTGTCCTTTTGTGACCTCTGTCCTGTGTCCTCTCTGACCCCTGTCCTCTCTGACCTCTGTCCTGTGTCTCCTCTGACCTCTGTCCTGTGTCTTTTGTAACCTCTGTCCTGTGTCCTCTCTGTCCTGTGTCCTCTCTGATCTCTGTCTTCTCTGACCTGTGTCCTCTCTGACCTGTGTCCTCTCTGACCTCTGTCCTCTCTGACCTCTGTCCTCTCTGACCTCTGTCCTGTGTCCTCTCTCTGTCTTGTGTCCTCTCTGACCTCTGTCCTGTGTCTCCTCTGACCTCTGTCCTGTGTCCTTTTGTGACCTCTGCCCTGTGTTGTCCTGTGTCCTCTCTGACCTGTGTCCTCTCTGACCTCTGTCCTGTGTCCTCTCTCTGTCATGTGTCCTCTCTGACCTCTGTCCTGTGTCCTCTCTGTCCTGTGTCCTCTCTGACCTGTGTCCTCTCTGACCTCTGTCCTCTCTGACCTCTGTCCTCTCTGACCTCTGTCCTGTGTCCTCTCTCTGTCCTGTGTCCTCTCTGACCTCTGTCCTGTGTCCTTTCTGTCCTGTGTCCTCTCTGACCTCTGTCCTGTGTCCTCTCTGACCTCTGTCCGGTGTCCTTTTGTGACCTCTGTCCTGTGTCCTCTCTGTCCTGTCTCCTCTCTGACCTCTGTCCTCTCTGACCTCTGTCCTGTGTCCTCTCTGACCTCTGTCCTCTCTGACCTCTGTCCTGTGTCCTCTCTCTGTTCTCTTTGACCTCTGTCCTCTCTGACCTCTGTCCTCTCTGACCTCTGTCCTGTGTCCTTTTGTGACCTCTGTCCTGTGTCCTCTCTGTCCTGTGTCCTCTCTGACCTCTGTCCTCTCTGACCTCTGTCCTCTCTGACCCCTGTCCTCTCTGACCTCTGTCCTGTGTCCTCTCTGACCTCTGTCCTGTATCCTCTCTGACCTCTGTCCTGTGTCTCCTCTGACCTCTGTCCTGTGTCCTTTTGTGACCTCTGTCCTGTGTCCTCTCTGTCCTGTGTCCTCTCTGACCTCTGTCCTGTGTCCTCTCTCTGTCCTCTTTGACCTCTATCCTCTGTCCTGTGTCTCCTCTGACCTCTGTCCTGTGTCCTTTTGTGACCTCTGTCCTGTGTCCTCTCTGTCCTGTGTCCTCTCTGACCCCTGTCCTCTCTGACCTCTGTCCTGTGTCTCCTCTGACCTCTGTCCTGTGTCATTTTGTGACCTTTGTCCTGTGTCCTCTCTGACCTCTGTCTTGTGTCCTCTCTCTGTCCTCTTTGACCACTGTCCTCTCTGACCTCTGTCCTGTGTCCTTTTGTGACCTCTCTCCTGTGTCCTCTCTGTCCTGTGTCCTCTCTGACCTCTGTCCTCTCTGACCTCTGTCCTCTCTGACCTCTGTCCTGTGTCCTCTCTGACCTCTGTCCTGTGTCCTTTTGTGACCTCTGTCCTGTGTCCTCTCTGTCCTGTGTCCTCTCTGACTTCTGTCCTTTCTGACCTCTGTCC
Organism: Rhinogobius similis; assembly: GCA_019453435.1. Lineage (NCBI taxonomy): Eukaryota > Metazoa > Chordata > Actinopteri > Gobiiformes > Gobiidae > Rhinogobius > Rhinogobius similis. The sequence continues at coordinate 1,788,306 of CM033634.1, read as the reverse complement.
CGTGTCCTTTCTGTCCTCTCTGTCCTCTGTCCTTTCTGACCTCTGTCCTCTCTGACCTCTGACCTCTGTCCTCTCTGACCTCTGTCCTGTGTCCTCTCTGACCTCTGTCCTCTCCGACCTCTGACCTCTGTCCTGTGTCCTCTCTGACCTCTGTTCTCTCTGACCCCTGTCCTCTCTGACCTCTGTCCTGTGTCTCCTCTGACCTCTGTCCTGTGTCCTTTTGTGACCTTTGTCCTGTGTCCTCTCTGACCTCTGTCCTGTGTCCTCTCTCTGTCCTCTCTGACCTCTGTCCTCTCTGACCTCTGTCCTGTGTCCTTTTGTGACCTCTGTCCTGTGTCCTCTCTGTCCTGTGTCCTCTCTGACCTCTGTCCTCTCTGACCTCTGTCCTGTGTCCTCTCTGACCTCTGTCCTGTGTCTCCTCTGACCTCTGTCCTGTGTCCTTTTGTGACCTCTGTCCTGTGTCCTCTCTGTCCTGTGTCCTCTCTGACTTCTGTCCTCTGACCTCAGTCTTGTGTCCTTTCTGACCTCTGTCCCGTGTCCTTTCTGTCCTCTCTGTCCTCTGTCCTTTCTGACCTCTGTCCTGTGTCCTTTCTGACCTCTGTCCTCTCTGACCTCTGTCCTGTGTCCTCTCTGTCCTCTGTCCTCTCTGACCTCTGTCCTCTGACCTCTGTCCTCTCTGACCTCTGTCCTCTCTGACCTCTGTCCTCTCTGACCTCTGACCTCTGTCCTGTGTCAGGCCTAAAGAGGAGCTGGAGGTGCGCCTCTCTCTGGACGTCCCGGCTCAGGAGAAGGACTTCCTGCTGAAGCGGAGGAGGATCGTGGCCCGAGCGTTTCAGACTCTGCTCGGTCTGGAGGCTCCGCCCCCTGAGGACCAGGTGAGGGACCAGCCCCCAGTGAAGGGCCCTGTGTGCAGCGTGAACCTGAGCCCCTGTCACTGGTGCCCCCTGGTGGCTGACGCAGTCAAATGTGACATTATTATTTATTGAGAAGGTTTTTAGTTGCAGTTGGTCCTGATTTAGAGAAGTTAAAGGCTCTGCTTTAATTCACTGACACGGGACAAAGAAACAGACTGTGAGGGAGAAGTTTGAGCAGATCTGAACCTGAGCGTCACACGTTCACCCCTGACCCCTGACCCCTGACCCCTGGACAGGTCATTACCTCCACATGTTTCGACAGAACCTTCCCCTTTTGTCAGAGGCGTCACACCAACCATCGAGAGGCGCCATTGTCTGATAAAAGAACAACACAAACTATTTGAAAAACAAGATGAATATTGTTACTTTACCATAATCCCATAATCCCTGAGCAGATTAGAACAATACACTCTGTAAAAGGTGCACTCTCTGATGATCATGCTTTTACTCACAGCCTGACTGTAAGTAACAGAAGACCCTGACCATCCGGACGTCCCAGAAGTGTTTGCTTCAAATGTTTGTATTAAAGGAGCCTCCACCTCATGTTCTTGTTGAGAACAGAAGCTGATTTAAAGTGCATTTCTTTTCAGGAGAGGAAGGACAGCAGCGCCCTCTGCAGTTTGACTTTGACAGTGTCCCACAACTGTCTTAATTTGTGAGGGACAGTGTGCCCTGATGGTCCTTTCCATCTGCAGCAGGTTCACAGAAGAATAAACATATTACATTACAATTACAGCTCGTTCTAAACATTAGCTCAGTACAGGACACAAGAAAATTCTATTCAAAACAGCTGCGTCGATGGGACAAAACGCCACCATTTCAAATACATTCAGTGGCTTTCTAAAATGACCAGACTGTTTCCACACACATCTTAAAAATGTGAGAGTCACAAACCCAGTCCAGCTCGACTGATGTTGACACAGTGGATGTGCTTTTTCAAGTTTCGTGTGAAATGATTAAGATCTAAAGACAATTTCAGAGTCTGGAAGTGGATTCTTCTGAGAGTGAAGGCGAGACACAGGGGAAACTGTTTTCTTTCTATTTTTTGTTTTTTGGTCAGTTTTCTCTCTCAGTATATCGGCTTTCATTTGGAAACACCAGCCCTGTCCAATCTGCTCCTGATGTTTGATTCTTCCATTGAATCCACTTCATCCATAGATTTCTCTGACATTGTTTTCTTCAAATGCATTTTTGTTCCTCGAGACATAAAGATCATTAAAGTAGATCCACACAAACTGTACAATCTGGACTCAACACATTTAGAACAAACACAAGGATTTAAGGAGGATTCTGACACATTTATGGAAGATTTAAGTCAAAAAAATTAGGGGAAATTTAAATTTTTAGGACAATTTTCAGTCAAATCTAGTTTACTTAAAAACTAAATAAGAAATCCAGATTTTTTTTTTTAACTAATGTTTCAAAATGAACCAATAAATTTAAACCTGGTTCTGTCCATTTTTCAGATTTAAATGTCACAAATATGTGGATTTTTGGCAATTTTTATTATTTCTACATGAAAACATGACATGATGATAAATTTGTCATATATTTTTTTCTTACTTTTATGTGAATGAACCACAGGAGACGTTTAACATTGATATCTTTAAATTTAGGATGTTTTCCTGTTTCACTGCAGCGTCTTGTGCAAAGGCCGAGGATCTTTTTTCTTTTCTTTGGACACGTTTGTGGAGTTTGTTGTCTCTTTGACACAGCGCCCCGGTCCATAATGAGGTTCTGTTCGAGCCCGAGGTCACACTAAAGACCCGCTTTATCCACCCATTCATCGACTAAAAGGGGGCGTGGCAAAAGTGATTAAACTGAAGTCTGTGCACGTGTCTGACCCAAACTGCACTGAAAAGACAGCGGCAGGAGCTCGTGCAAAAACCCTGGAGACTTGAGCGCTAAAACCAACAAATCATAATTATTTCAAGTGTTTAGCGGCTGCACATCTTCATTTGAAGATGTCAGGACAGACATTTGTGAGCATTTACTTATTTGAGTGAGGAAATCTGTCCTGATATGTTTTTAAATGAAGATGTGCACGTCCTAAACTCTTCATTTTACCTGATGCGCCTTTAAAATCGACCGGTTTGAGTAAACACCAAACACATTCACAAATGCAGAGCGTCCTGAGCGACTGCTGCACCGAAGAACAAACCGTCGCTGTCAAACGTGAAGATCCAGACGGTGGCACAAACATGATTTGACTCATTCCATTCCATTTTTAAATCTGAACGGTCTGATTTAGTAATGAATCCAAACATGTGCTGCAGCTCACAAAAGGTGAAAACAACGCCCTAAACATTTTAAATACAGAAAAGTAAACCGTGTGTTTAGAAGTGAGAAGTCGTAGTTTGCTCAGAAATCTTCAGCGAACACTCAACTCCGCCTCCTTCTGCCGCCGTCTCATGTAAAACTAAACAAAATAACAGTCGACTAATGCACGTTTTTGTCGACTAAGATACAATCGACGATTAAACGACTGAAGGCACCAGCTCCAGTTCAGGGAGGCAGAAAACTGCAGAGTGGAGGAGAAAGAAAGTTCAGTTTATGATGAGTTTGTTTTGGGCTTCAAACAGTTCATCTTTCTGACTCTGAGCTGTTGCAGCTCCTTACACGTGCTCCTCCTCTGCTGCAGCTCCTCACACATGCTCCTCCTCTGCTGCAGCTCCTCACACGTGCTCCTCCTCTGCTGCAGCTCCTCACACGTGTTCTTCTGCTGCAGCTCCTCACACGTGCTCCTCTGCTGCAGCTCCTCACACATGCTCCTCCTCTGCTGCAGCTCCTCACACGTGCTCCTCCTCTGCTGCAGCTCCTCACACATGCTCCTCCTCTGCTGCAGCTCCTCACACGTGCTCCTCCTCTGCTGCAGCTCCTCACACGTGTTCTTCTGCTGCAGCTCCTCACACGTGCTCCTCTGCTGCAGCTCCTCACACGCGCTCCTCCTCTGCTGCAGCTCCTCACACGTGATCTTCTGCTGCAGCTCCTCACACGTGCTCCTCTGCTGCAGCTCCTCACACGAGCTCCTCCTCTGCTGCAGCTCCTCACACGCGCTCCTCCTCTGTTGCAGCTCCTCACATGTGTTCCTCCTCTGCTGCAGCTCCTCACACGCGCTCCTCCTCTGCTGCAGCTCCTCACACGCGCTCCTCCTCTGCTGCAGCTCCTCACACGTGTTCCTCCTCTACTGCAGCTCCTCACACTTGCTCCTCCTCTGCTGCAGCTCCTCACACAGCTCCTCTGTTGCAGCTCCTCACTCGTGCTCCTCCTCTGCTGCAGCTCCTCACACGCGCTCCTCCTCTGCTGCAGCTCCTCACACAGCTCCTCTGTTGCAGCTCCTCACACGTGCTCCTCCTCTGCTGCAGCTCCTCACACGTGTTCTTCTGCTGCAGCTCCTCACACGTGCTCCTCCTCTGCTGCAGCTCCTCACACGTGCTCCTCCTCTGCTGCAGCTCCTCACATGTGTTCTTCTGCTGCAGCTCCTCACACGTGCTCCTCTACTGCAGCTCCTCACATGTGTTCTTCTGCTGCAGCTCCTCACACGTGCTCCTCCTCTGCTGCAGCTCCTCACATGTGTTCCTCCTCTGCTGCAGCTCCTCACACGTGCTCCTCCTCTGCTGCAGCTCCTCACATGTGTTCTTCTGCTGCAGCTCCTCACATGTGCTCCTCCTCTGCTGCAGCTCCTCACACGTGTTCTTCTGCTGCAGCTCCTCACACGTGCTCCTCTGCTGCAGCTCCTCACACGCGCTCCTCCTCTGCTGCAGCTCCTCACACGTGTTCTTCAGCTGCAGCTCCTCACACGTGTTCTTCTGCTGCAGCTCCTCACACGTGCTCCTCTGCTGCAGCTCCTCACACGCGCTCCTCCTCTGCTGCAGCTCCTCACACGCGCTCCTCCTCTGCTGCAGCTCCTCACACGCGCTCCTCCTCTGCTGCAGCTCCTCACACGTGTTCCTCCTCTACTGCAGCTCCTCACACGTGCTCCTCCTCTGCTGCAGCTCCTCACACAGCTCCTCTGTTGCAGCTCCTCACATGTGCTCCTCCTCTGCTGCAGCTCCTCACACGCGCTCCTCCTCTGCTGCAGCTCCTCACACAGCTCCTCTGTTGCAGCTCCTCACGCGTGCTCCTCCTCTGCTGCAGCTCCTCACACGCGCTCCTCCTCTGCTGCAGCTCCTCACACGCGCTCCTCTGCTGCAGCTCCTCACACGTGCTCCTCCTCTGCTGCAGCTCCTCACACGTGTTCTTCTGCTGCAGCTCCTCACACGTGCTCCTCCTCTGCTGCAGCTCCTCACACGTGCTCCTCCTCTGCTGCAGCTCCTCACATGTGTTCTTCTGCTGCAGCTCCTCACACGTGCTCCTCCTCTGCTGCAGCTCCTCACAAGAGGTCCTCCTCTGCTGCAGCTCCTCACACGTGCTCCTCCTCTGCTGCAGCTCCTCACATGTGTTCTTCTGCTGCAGCTCCTCACACGTGCTCCTCTACTGCAGCTCCTCACATGTGTTCTTCTGCTGCAGCTCCTCACACGTGTTCCTCCTCTGCTGCAGCTCCTCACACGTGCTCCTCCTCTGCTGCAGCTCCTCACATGTGTTCCTCCTCTGCTGCAGCTCCTCACATGTGTTCTTCTGCTGCAGCTCCTCACATGTGCTCCTCCTCTGCTGCAGCTCCTCACACGTGCTCCTCCTCTGCTGCAGCTCCTCACATGTGTTCTTCTGCTGCAGCTCCTCACACGTGCTCCTCCTCTGCTGCAGCTCCTCACACATGCTCCTCCTCTGCTGCAGCTCCTCACATGTGTTCCTCCTCTGCTGCAGCTCCTCACACGTGCTCCTCTGCTGCAGCTCCTCACACATGCTCCTCCTCTACTGCAGCTCCTCACACGTGCTCCTCCTCTGCCGCAGCTCCTCACACGTGCTCCTCTGCTGCAGCTCCTCACACGCGCTCCTCTGCTGCAGCTCCTCACACGTGCTCCTCCTCTGCTGCAGCTCCTCACACTTGCTCCTCCTCTGCTGCAGCTCCTCACACGTGCTCCTCCTCTGCTGCAGCTCCTCACACGTGTTCCTCCTCTGCTGCAGCTCCTCACACATGCTCCTCCTCTGCTGCAGCTCCTCACATGTGTTCCTCCTCTGTTGCAGCTCCTCACACGTGTTCTTCTGCTGCAGCTCCTCACACGTGTTCTTCTGCTGCAGCTCCTCACACATGTTCTTCTGCTGCAGCTCCTCACACGTGTTCTTCTGCTGCAGCTCCTCACACGTGTTCTTCTGCTGCAGCTCCTCACACGTGTTCTTCTGCTGCAGCTCCTCACATGTGTTCCTCCTCTGCTGCAGCTCCTCACACGTGTTCTTCTGCTGCAGCTCCTCACACGTGTTCTTCTGCTGCAGCTCCTCACACGTGTTCTTCTGCTGCAGCTCCTCACACGTGTTCTTCTGCTGCAGCTCCTCACACGTGTTCTTCTGCTACAGCTCCTCACATGTGCTCCTCTACTGCATTTCCTCATATGTGTTCTTCTGCTGCAGCTCCTCACATGTGCTCCTCTACTGCATTTCCTCATATGTGTTCTTCTGCTGCAGCTCCTCACACGTGCTCCTCCTCTGCTGTAGCTCCTCACACGTGCTCCTCTACTGCAGCTCCTCACATGTGTTCTTCTGCTGCAGCTCCTCACACGTGTTCTTCTGCTGCAGCTCCTCACACGTGTTCTTCTGCTGCAGCTCCTCACACGTGTTCTTCTGCTGCAGCTCCTCACACGTGTTCTTCTGCTGCAGCTCCTCACACGTGCTCCTCCTCTGCTGTAGCTCCTCACACGTGCTCCTCTACTGCAGCTCCTCACATGTGTTCTTCTGCTGCAGCTCCTCACACGTGCTCCTCCTCTGCTGCAGGTCTTCACACGCGCTCCTCCTCTGCTGCAGCTCCTCACACATGTTCTTCTGCTCCTCCAGGTGCCGACCATCGCTCTGGTGGCCTCAGGGGGCGGGGCCAGAGCCTCCACTGGGCTTCTGGGTTCTCTGAAGGGTCTGAAGGAGCTCGGAGTCCTGGACGCAGTCACTTACATCACCGGAGTGTCCGGCGCCACCTGGTCAGAGGAGCTTTAGATGTTCCTCCTCTGGGCTCCTCCTCCTCTGGTCTCCTCCTCCTTTGGGCTCCTGCTCCTCTGGTCTCCTCCTCCTCTGGGCTCCTGCTCCTCTGGTCTCCTCCTCCTCTGATCTCCTGATCCTCTGGTCTCCTGCTCCTCTGGTCTCCTCCTCCTCTGGGCTCCTGCTCCTCTGGGCTCCTCCTCCTCTGATCTCCTGATCCTCTGGTCTCCTGCTCCTCTGGTCTCCTCCTCCTCTGGTCTCCTGCTCCTCTGGTCTCCTCCTCCTCTGGGCTCCTGCTCCTCTGGGCTCCTCCTCCTCTGATCTCCTGATCCTCTGGTCTCCTGCTCCTCTGGTCTCCTCCTCCTCTGGTATCCTGCTCCTCTGGTCTCCTGCTCCTCTAATCTCCTGCTCCTCTGGTCTTCTACTCCTCTGATCTTCTTCCTCTGCTCCCACAGATCTCAAATATTGTAAATAAATAATAACAATTTTTCCCCATAAATTTCCTCCGATTTCCCAAAATTTTCTACCAATTGTCTTCCAATGTTTTGCCAATTTTCCACAATTTTTCCACACACATTTTTTAAAATTTTCCATCAATTTTACAAAATGTTCTTCAACCAACCAAGTTTCCTCAAATTTTGTGCAAATGTTCTATCTTTCCATGGCTCTCAAATCTTCCACCATTATTTCCCACGATTTTCCTCAGATTTTCCATTTTCTCCCAATAAGTTTTCCCCAATTTTCGTCTTTGCTGCTCCCATGGCTTCCAAAACTTCTATTAAATTTCTTTCAATTTTCCACAATATTTCTGCCAATTTTCCCAAAGAAATTCCCCATAAATTTCCTTCACTTTCCCACCATTTTCCAATTTTTGCCAATTTTCCACACAATTTTTTTTTTAATTTCCCATAAATTTTACACCTTTTTCTCCAACCAATTTCCAACCTCTTTCCCAAGTTTCCTCCAATTCTTTAGATTTTTTTTCACCAATTTTCTTCCTTCTCTGTTTTCATTCAAATCTTCCACCATTATTTCCCATGATTTCCCATCTTTTTCTCTCAGTAAGGTTTCCACCATTTTCCTCTTTGCTGCCCTCATGGCTCAATTTTCAATTTTCCACAAAATTTCCACCAATTTCCCACAATTTTTTCCCATGATTTTTCCTTCAATGACCGACTATTTCTCACAATTTTCTACCGAATTTCCACCTTTTTCTCACGCTAAGTTTCCCCAAAGTTTCCTCCTCCTCTGCTCTCATGGCTCTTAAAAGGTCCACCAATTTTCTTTCAATTTTCCAACTTTTTTCTCCCTCTAATTTTCTACTAATTTTCCTCTATTTCCCAATTTTCTATATTTTCCCCACCAAGTTCACTCTGACTTCAAATCTTCCTCCAATTTCCCAATTGTTTCCGCCCGTTTTTTCTCTCTGCTCCCTCTTTTTGCTCCCATGACTCTCATATTTCCCACTAGTTTTCCTCCTCCTTTGGTCCTCCTCGGCCTCCTCTTCTTCCCCTGCTCCTCTAAATGTTCCTCGTGTCTTCAGGGCGATGTCCACTCTGTGTCAGGACGAGAACTGGTCCCAAAACCTGGAAAACATCATCTCTGAAAACAGAAAACAAATGACCAAGAGCACCCTGAGCACCTTCAGCATCGAGAAGATGAAGTACTACCGCGCAGAGAGGGACGAGAAGGAGAAACAGGGCCACCTAGTGTCCTACATCGACATGGCAGGACTCATGATAGAGCACCTCGTGTTTGGACAGGTCTCACCCTCCCCAGACACCTCCTCTGCTCCATCCTCTGCTCCATCTTCATCTCCTGCTCCATCTCCTGCTCCATCTCCTTCTCCTGCTCCATCTCCTTCTCCATCTTCATCTCCTGCTCCATCTCCTGCTCCATCTTCATCTCCTGCTCCATCTCCTGCTCCATCTTCATCTCCTGCTCCATCTCCTTCTCCATCTTCATCTCCTGCTCCATCTCCTGCTCCATCTTCATCTCCTGCTCCATCTCCTGCTCCATTTTCATCTCCTGCTCCATCTCCTGCTCCATCTTCATCTCCTGCTCCATCTTCATCTCCTGCTCCATCCTCTGCTCCATCTTCATCTCCTGCTCCATCTTAATCTCCCGCTCCATCTTCATCTCCTTCTCTATCTTCATCTCCTTCTCCATCTTCATCTTCTGCTCCATCCTCTGCTCCATCTTCATCTCCTGCTCCATCTTCATCTCCTGCTCCATCTCCTGCTCCATCTTCATCTCCTGCTCCATCTTCATCTCCTGCTCCTTCTCCATCTTCATCTCCTGCTCCATCTCCTGCTCCATCTCCTGCTCCTCTCTGACTTTGTTGTTCTTGCAGAAAAACAGCAGCACTCTGTCTGAGCAGCAGAAGACGGTGAGGAACGGGCAGAACCCTCTCCCCATTTACACTGCGGTCAACGTGAAGGACGCCATCAACGGACACAAGCCTGAGGCCGGTATGGGACCTCTGCTCCAGGGATCAGGGATAAACATCTGAGAAGGTCTGGGACCATGTGAGGGCTTTCTGTGGGTCTCACTGGGTTCAGATATCACAAAAAGTCAACAATGACTAAAAAGGGGAAGAAAAATCAGCGTTGTCTTCGTTTTGGAACAAAGGTCTCCGTCTTAAGTCCCTGGTCTGGGCCGTTTCTTGGATCCAAAGTGGTCCCTGAGAGGTTCTGGTCAGGCTCTTGGGCTCCAGGTGGGTTGTAGATCCACACCACAGCCAGATGATTGGATCAGAAAAGAAAACATGCTTTTTATGATCACGTCAGCTGTTTTTCCTCCTCAGAGCGGTTCTTTAGGGTCACGTCAGATGTTTCCTCTTCTCAGAGTGGTTCTTTGGGTCACATCAGATGTTTCTCCTCCTCAGAGCGGTTCTTTGGGTCACGTCAGATGTTTCTCCTCCTCAGAGCGGTTCTTTGGGTCACGTCAGATGTTTCCCCTCCTCAGAGCGGTTCTTTGGGTCACATCAGATGTTTCTCCTCCTCAGAGCGGTTCTTTAGGGTCACGTCAGATGTTTCTCCTCCTCAGAGTGGTTCTTTGGGTCACGTCAGATGTTTCTCCTCCTCAGAGCGGTTCTTTAGGGTCACGTCAGATGTTTCTCCTCCTCAGAGCGGTTCTTTGGGTCACGTCAGATGTTTCCTCTTCTCAGAGTGGTTCTTTGGGTCACATCAGATGTTTCTCCTCCTCAGAGCGGTTCTTTGGGTCACGTCAGATGTTTCTCCTCCTCAGAGCGGTTCTTTAGGGTCACGTCAGATGTTTCTCCTCCTCAGTGCGGTTCTTTAGGGTCACATCAGATGTTTCTCCTCCTCAGAGCGGTTCTTTGGGTCACGTCAGATGTTTCTCCTCCGCAGAGCGGTTCTTTGGGTCACGTCAGATGTTTCTCCACCTAAGTTAGGTTATTTAGGGTCACGTCAGATGTTTCTCCTCCTCAGTGCGGTTCTTTAGGGTCACGTCAGATGTTTCTCCTCCTCAGAGCGGTTCTTTAGGGTCACGTCAGATGTTTCTCCTCCTCAGAGCGGTTCTTTGGGTCACGTCAGACGTTTCTCCTCCTCAGAGCGGTTCTTTAGGGTCACTTCAGATGTTTCTCCTCCTCAGAGCGGTTCTTTAGGGTCACGCCAGATGTTTCTCCTCCTCAGAGCGGTTCTTTGGGTCACGTCAGATGTTTCTCCTCCTCAGAGCGGTTCTTTGGGTCACGTCAGATGTTTCTCCTCCTCAGAGCGGTTCTTTAGGGTCACGTCAGATGTTTCTTGTTCTCAGTGTGGTTCTTTGGGTCACTTCAGATGTTTCTCCTCCTCAGAGCGGTTCTTTGGGTCACGTCAGATGTTTCTCCTCCTCAGAGCGGTTCTTTAGGGTCACGTCAGATGTTTCCTCTTCTCAGAGTGGTTCTTTGGGTCACATCAGATGTTTCTCCTCCTCAGAGCGGTTCTTTGGGTCACGTCAGATGTTTCTCCTCCTCAGTGCGGTTCTTTAGGGTCACGTCAGATGTTTCTCCTCCTCAGAGCGGTTCTTTAGGGTCACGTCAGATGTTTCTCCTCCTCAGTGCGGTTCTTTAGGGTCACGTCAGATGTTTCTCCTCCGCAGAGCGGTTCTTTGGGTCATGTCAGATGTTTCTCCTCCTCAGTGCGGTTCTTTAGGGTCACGTCAGATGTTTCTCCTCCTCAGTGCGGTTCTTCAGGGTCACGTCAGATGTTTCTCCTCCTCAGAGCGGTTCTTTAGGGTCACGTCAGATGTTTCTCCTCCTCAGAGCGGTTCTTTGGGTCACGTCAGATGTTTCTCCTCCTCAGAGCGGTTCTTTAGGGTCACGTCAGATGTTTCTCCTCCTCAGAGCGGTTCTTTAGGGTCACGTCAGATGTTTCTCCTCCTCAGAGCGGTTCTTTGGGTCACGTCAGATGTTTCTCCTCCTCAGAGCGGTTCTTTGTTTCTCCTCCTCAGAGCGGTTCTTTAGGGTCACGTCAGATGTTTCCTCTTCTCAGAGTGGTTCTTTGGGTCACGTCAGATGTTTCTCCTCCTCAGAGCGGTTCTTTGGGTCACGTCAGATGTTTCTCCTCCTCAGAGCGGTTCTTTAGGGTCACGTCAGATGTTTCCTCTTCTCAGAGTGGTTCTTTGGGTCACATCAGATGTTTCTCCTCCTCAGAGCGGTTCTTTGGGTCACGTCAGATGTTTCTCCTCCTCAGTGCGGTTCTTTAGGGTCACGTCAGATGTTTCTCCTCCTCAGAGCGGTTCTTTAGGGTCACGTCAGATGTTTCTCCTCCTCAGAGCGGTTCTTTAGGGTCACGTCAGATGTTTCTCCTCCTCAGTGCGGTTCTTTAGGGTCACGTCAGATGTTTCTCCTCCGCAGAGCGGTTCTTTGGGTCACGTCAGATGTTTCTCCTCCTCAGTGCGGTTCTTCAGGGTCACGTCAGATGTTTCTCCTCCTCAGAGCGGTTCTTTGGGTCACGTCAGATGTTTCTCCTCCTCAGTGCGGTTCTTCAGGGTCACGTCAGATGTTTCTCCTCCTCAGTGCGGTTCTTTAGGGTCACGTCAGATGTTTCTCCTCCTCAGTGCGGTTCTTCAGGGTCACGTCAGATGTTTCTCCTCCTCAGAGCGGTTCTTTAGGGTCACGTCAGATGTTTCTCCTCCTCAGAGCGGTTCTTTAGGGTCACGTCAGATGTTTCTCCTCCTCAGAGCGGTTCTTTGGGTCACGTCAGATGTTTCTCCTCCTCAGAGCGGTTCTTTGGGTCACGTCAGATGTTTCTCCTCCTCAGAGCGGTTCTTTAGGGTCACGTCAGATGTTTCTCCTCCTCAGAGCGGTTCTTTAGGGTCACGTCAGATGTTTCTCCTCCTCAGAGCGGTTCTTTAGGGTCACGTCAGATGTTTCTCCTCCTCAGAGCGGTTCTTTAGGGTCACGTCAGATGTTTCTCCTCCTCAGAGCGGTTCTTTAGGGTCACGTCAGATGTTTCTCCTCCTCAGAGCGGTTCTTTAGGGTCACGTCAGATGTTTCTCCTCCTCAGAGCGGTTCTTTAGGGTCACGTCAGATGTTTCTCCTCCTCAGAGCGGTTCTTTGGGTCACGTCAGATGTTTCTCCTCCTCAGAGCGGTTCTTTAGGGTCACGTCAGATGTTTCTCCTCCTCAGAGCGGTTCTTTGGGTCACGTCAGATGTTTCTCCTCCTCAGAGTGGGTGGAGTTCACTCCGTTCGAGGTGGGTCTGCAGAAGTACGGCGCCTTCATCAGAGCTGAAGACTTTGGCTCAGAGTTTTTCCTCGGACATTTGATCAAGAAGCTCCCGGAGATCAGGCTGCCCTTCCTCATTGGTGAGACGCGCTGCTTCTCACTTTCACATCAGACTTCGGTCGTATTTTGAGTTCACATCGAGGCTGTTATTCCAAACGGATTTGTGTAGATTATCCACTTTATCTTCTCACAAGTGAAATAAAGTTCTCCAGCAGGTGGCAGAGTGAGGCAGCACTGTTCACAAAGGTTTTCTTCATAAACCAGATCCTCCTGAATGAGACTTTTTAATCCTGAGGCCATGAAAAGATGTTTAGTTTTTCCAAGTTTGTGTCTCTGAGAAAGTGGCTAAACCTGTTCGTCCTCAGCTTTTTCTGCTTTTATTTCCTTCAGAGACTCGTTTGAGCCTCTTTGCTAGCTTTGTTTTGCTAACGGCTAAACATATCGTTAGCGTCAGTGGAATAAAGCACTTTATCACAAGATCAAGTCAGAAACAGTTAAAGAATCATTTCTCACCAAACTCTATTTGCGTTTTGCGTTTCACTTAAATGCAGTTCTTATAAATATATTTGAAATAAAATACTTTACAGATTTGATCCTGGTTCAGATATTTTTTAGGTTTTAATTTTACTTCCTGGTTGTAATGATGACATCACACAAGGAAATTACCACGGCAACCACACTGGGCCAAAATCATCTACAGTAATGTCACAGATTTTTAAAAATTTGACAAATAAAAATAATGTGGAAAAACGTTATTTTGTTGAATAATGTGGTAAAAAACAGTATTTTTGTAAATTATGCATGAACTTTGTCTCCTGATACTCCTGTAACTCTCTACAGATTTTTCATTTTTTCTCCACAAACATCTCTGGATTGGTGTAAAACTATCATTTATATTTGCAAGAGGTATTAATACATAAATAATTAATAAATTAAATTAAATTAAATTAAATTAAATTAATACATAATACCAGTTGCATAAATATGCAAGTGGTATTTCTTAATTAAATGTGGTGCCATCGCGCTCCTAAACTAAAAATAAGACGTGATGGAGAAAATGTTTATATTGACTGAGGAACTGGATTAAACATGAAGCACAGCTCTTGGTGAGTTTGGGGTTCATTTATGTCATTTTTTTTGAGTAATTAGGGGCACCAGCTTAATTAGTCGTTGAGCAAATTACCACTTCTCAAATCAGACATAATTTTTTTTTTTCATTCATTCATTCATTTTCTCCCACTTATTCCCGTTAGGGGTCGCGGGTGACTGGAGCCTATCCCAGTGACTTTGGGCCTTAGGCGGGGTACACCCTGGACAGTGGACAACTCATCACAGCAAACACAGAGACACAGACAAGGACAGACAACCATTCACTCTCACATTCATTCATTAGGGACAATTTAGAGTTCTCATTTAACCTGAATACAGTCATGTCTTTGGACGGTGGGAGGAGCCGGAGAACCCGGAGAGAACCCACGGTAACACGGGGAGGACATGCAGACTCCACCCAGAGAGATCGAGAGATAGACATAAAAATGATTATTAATAATTAAAGTGATAATGAATTGAATTAAAGTGAAGTGAAAGCCTGTGTTGTGTTTGCGGCGCAGGCATCTGGAGCAGCGCCATCTCCCTGAGCCTCACGTGTCTGTGGACGTTTGTGACCGGCAGCGCCCCCCGGTGGACTCCGGAGCAGACGGAAGTGGACAACATCGGTACCACACTCGGCACGTCAGCCGTTTATAATCTGGAACAATCCTGACGTGTCCTGTCGCCCTCAGGGAAGGACCGACGCCCCTCCACTCTGGACACGCGCCGTCTCAGTCCAGGGTCCGATCTCGGCAACAGCGGGTTCTTCCAAAACAGACCAATCGTCAACGAGACCTTCAACTTCACCAGAGGACTGTCCCTGCACCAGGACTACAGCCAGAACAGCAACTTCCAGACGTCGAAAGGTGAGACAAAAACGCCACAAAAATGTGATTGAAAAGAAAAAAATCAAGATCAAAATAAAACAACATGGCTAAATGCAACTCAAACGTGACTAAAATGACAAAAATGCAAAATGCAATAACACAACCAAACGTGACCAAAAGACGAGACAAAAACAACAAAAATAAGAAAATAACACGCCTAAACGCACCAAAAATGTGACAAAAACTAAACAAAGTCGCGACTATAAAGACAAAAAAGATCCAAATATGACAATCAGAAGATATACAAGAACTAAAACACACAAAGTTGACTAAAAAGAGACAACGAAGCAACCAAAAAGGCGGCTAATTGTGCCTAAACGTAACAAAAACATTAAAAAGAGCCTAAAATGTGCCCAGAAAACGTGTCTCCAAATGTCCTCGCACACACGTCCTCCTGAAGTGTTTCTGAATTAGAGTGTAGAGACTTAATCCTAGTTTTCCCCAAACGCAAACAACACTTTACAGATATCACTTCTTTAAACAAAATAAATAACTTGGGCCCTAAGACAGACCCTTGTGGAACTCCCCTAAAAACATCCAGGTTTATTCCATTTAAAAACTTAACCTGATGCTATATTTTTCTAGTTTACAAAGTTTCATTTTAGATGAGTTTTGTTGTTAGTTTAAACTCTTTAATTGTGTTTAGACTCTCACCCTGATGCCTTCCCAAACCAGCTGACCCCGTCTGACCCCACTCTGCGCCTCATCGACTCTGGACTCTCCATAAACATCGGCTGTCCCCCGGTGCTTCGTCCAGAGAGACATGTGGACGTCATCATCATCCTCAGCTGCTCCTGGGACCCTGACAACGTCTTCAGTGTGAGCAGAGTTTGCCCCGAGTGTGAGCGCCCCGAGTGTGAGCGCCCCGAGTGTGAGCGCCCCGAGTGTGAGCGCCCCGAGTGTGAGCGCCCCGAGTGTGAGCGCGCCCCGAGTGTGAGCGCGCCACGAGCGTGAACGTGCCCCGAGCGTGAACGTGCCCCGAGCGTGAACGCGCCCCGAGCGTGAGCGCCCCGAGTGTGAGCGCGCCCCGAGTGTGAGCGCCCCGAGCGTGAACGTGCCCCGAGTGTGAGCGCCCCGAGTGTGAACGGGCCACGAGTGTGAGCTCCCCGAGTGTGAGCGCCCCGAGCGTGAACGCGCCCTGTGAGCGCCCAGAGTGTGAGCGCCCCGAGTGTGAGCGCCCCGAGTGTGAACGCGCCCTGTGAGCGCCCCGAGTGTGAGCGCCCCGAGTGTGAGCGCCCCGAGTGTGAGCGCCCCGAGTGTGAGCGCCCCGAGTGTGAGCGCCCCGAGTGTGAACGCGCCCTGTGAGCGCCCCGAGTGTGAGCGCGCCCCGAGTGTGAACGCCCCGAGTGTGAGCACCCCGAGTGTGAGCGTCCCGAGGGTGAGCGCCAGTGTGAGCGCCAGGGTGAGCGCCCGTGTGGGCCCCAGGGTGAGCGCCCGGTGTGAACGCCCAGTGTGAACGCCCAGTGTGAGCGCCCAGTGTGAACGCCCAGTGTGAGCGCCCAGTGTGAACGCCCAGTGTGAGCGCCCGGTGTGAACGCCCAGTGTGAACGCCCAGTGTGAGCGCCCAGTGTGAACGCCCAGTGTGAGCGCCCGAGTGTGAGCGGGCCCCGAGTGTGAGCGCCCAGTGTGAGCGCCCGTGTGAGCGCCCGAGTGTGAGCGCGAGTGTGAACGTGCGAAGTGTGAGCGCCCCGAGTGTGAGCGCCCCGAGTGTGAACGTGCCCCGAGTGTGAGCGCCCCGAGTGTGAGCGCCCCGAGTGTGAGCGCCCCGAGTGTGAGCGCCCCGAGTGTGAGCGCCCCGAGTGTGAGCGCCCCGAGTGTGAGCGCCCCGAGTGTGAACGCCCCGAGTGTGAACGCGCCCCGAGTGTGAGCGCCCCGAGTGTGAGCGCACCGAGTGTGAGCGCCCCGAGTGTGAGCGCCCGGTGTGAGCGCCCGAGTGTGGCGCCCAGTGTGGCGCCCGAGTGTGAACGTGCCCGAGTGTGAGCGCCCTGTGGCGCCTGAGTGTGAACGCGCCCGAGTGTGAGCGCCCCGAGTGTGAGCGCCCCGAGTGTGAGCGCCCCGAGTGTGAACGTGCCCCGAGTGTGAGCGCCCCGAGTGTGAGCGCCCCGAGTGTGAGCGCCCCGAGTGTGAGCGCCCCGAGTGTGAGCGCCCCGAGTGTGAACGCCCCGAGTGTTATTCTCTTGATCACATTCATGATCTCATTCTTATGATCACGTTCTCGTTGTCACGTTCTCGTTCTCTCGTTCTCACCTTCTCTCTCGTTCTCGTGGTCAGGTGGTGCAGAAGACGTGTGAGTTCTGTGAGGACCACGGAGTGGACTTCCCCACCGCCGACTTCAGCGAGTTACAGAAGCAGCCGCAGAAAGAAGTGTACGTGTTTGAGGCCCCCGAGAAGCCCGGGGCCCCCATTGTCCTGCACCTGCCCCTGGTCAACGCCTCCTACAGAGAATACAAGGCCCCAGGTGAGAGAGAGGGGCCCGGGGGAGAGAGGGGTGAGGCGGGGGACACAGTGACACGTGTGTGTGTTCCAGGGTGAGGCGGGGGACACAGTGACACGTGTGTGTGTTACAGGGGTGAGGCGGGGGACACAGTGACACGTGTGTGTGTTCCAGGGTGAGGCGGGGGACACAGTGACACGTGTGTGTGTTACAGGGGTGAGGCGGGGGACACAGTGACACGTGTGTGTGTTACAGGGGTGAGGCGGGGGACACAGTGACACGTGTGTGTGTGACAGGGGTGAGGCGGGGGACACAGTGACACGTGTGTGTGTGTGACAGGGGTGAGGCGGGGGACACAGTGACACGTGTGTGTGTTACAGGGGTGAGGCGGGGGACACAGTGACACGTGTGTGTGTTACAGGGGTGAGGCGGGGGACACAGTGACACGTGTGTGTGTTACAGGGGTGAGGCGGGGGACACAGTGACACGTGTGTGTGTTACAGGGGTGAGGCGGTGGACACAGTGACACGTGTGTGTGTTTCAGGGGTGAGGCGGGGGACACAGTGACACGTGTGTGTTTCAGGGGTGAGGCGGGGGACACAGTGACACGTGTGTGTGTTTCAGGGGTGAGGCGGGGGACACAGTGACACGTGTGTGTGTTTCAGGGGTGAGGCGGGGGACACAGTGACACGTGTGTGTGTGTTTCAGGGGTGAGGCGGGGGACACAGTGACACGTGTGTGTGTGTTTCAGGGGTGAGGCGGGGGACACAGTGACACGTGTGTGTGTGTTTCAGGGGTGAGGCGGGGGACACAGTGACACGTGTGTGTGTTTCAGGGGTGAGGCGGGGGACACAGTGACACGTGTGTGTGTTTCAGGGGTGAGGCGGGGGACACAGTGACACGTGTGTGTTTCAGGGGTGAGGCGGGGGACACAGTGACACGTGTGTGTGTTTCAGGGGTGAGGCGGGGGACACAGGAGCTGGCTGCGGGGCAGGTGGACGTGAGCTCCTCAGACTCTCCTTTTACGACCAACAACATGACGTACTCTGAGGCCGACTACGACGCTCTGGTGGACCTCACCCGCTACAACGTCCTCCAGAGCAGAGACACCATCCTGTCTGCACTGTCCAGGGCCCTGAGCCGAGGGGGGAGGGAGGGGCCCGGGGAGGGGCCCAGGGAGGGGCCCGGGGAGGGGCCAGGGGAGGGGCCCGGGGAGGGGCCCGGGGAGGGGCCCAGGGAGGGGCCCGGGGAGGGGCCCGGGGAGGGGCCCAGGGAGGGGCCAGGGGAGGGGCCAAGGGAGGGGCCAAGGGAGGGGCCCGGGGAGGGGCCCGGGGAGGGGCCCGGGGAGGGGCCCGGGGAGTGAGGACCAGGGAGTGAGGACCAGGGAGTGAGGACCACCAGTGAGGGGCCCGTCTGTCGGACGTGTCTCTGATCAGATGTTCGTGGTCAGTTTGTCAGATCTCTCAAACCACACTGCCCCCTGGTGGTCCCCCGTGTGAGCCAAAGTGAAAGCCCCTGGTCTCTGTTGACGGTCCGTGTGCCTCTCGTGTCCATCTTTTCTTCTTGTGTTCCTCGGTTCATAGTATTTTATCGTTGTCCTGCTCCATGACGTGGGCTTCTCTTTTGGTCAGATGTTTCAGATTTGAGGTTTTCCTGTTTCCTTTTCTTCTTCTGATCTTGTCAGTCGTCCCTGTGTGTCTTTCTGGTGTTTCTTTTTGTGTTGAATTTTTCTCCACGGTGTATGTTTTGTTGCATGTTTTGAATCTCGTCGATGGTTTCTTCTCTCGGTCCTTGGGGTGCACCAGCCTTGTCTTAGTTTGGTGAGAGGTTTTGTTTTGCGTTTATGTTGTGTTTTCCTGGTGCTCTTTGTGTCTGTCCCTCGTGTGTTTGATGATGTCACTGTTTCTCTGTGTTCAGTCCCTCTCTGTTTGTGTTTTATTATGGCCCGAGCACAAATGAGGGAAAACGCAACATTCAACCAGTAAACAATGAACAAAGTGCAAGTGTTTGGTATCAAAAATTAGAGTTTTCTGAGCTCTAATTTTGAGTAAAGAACAGGGGGCCAACTAAAGTCATGCATGAAACTTCTGCAGCAAAAATACCTCGGTTTGTCTGACGGTAACACAGGGTTTTATTGTTTTTTTAATGTTCAACAAAAAATAGAACTGTCATACTGTATGTCTTCTTGGTTATACCTGACTTTGTTGTGCAGAGATTTGGATAAAAACAGTAATTGTCAGGTCAAAACCACACGCCACAGACTGAAATCCACCTCAGACGCCTCCGTCCTGGTTATTTACCTTCAAATAATTCAAGAATTCAAAGTTGTGCAATAAACGAGCTCCATCAGGAAGCTCCTCCTCCTTTTATGTTTCATGTAAGGCCTTTTCTACCTGAAGTACTGACTGTGCTGTACGAGTTTAAACTGTGAAAATAAACCTTTTATAAAGCAGCAAAGAGTTTGTTTTTGTTTCTTTGTTTTTTATTCACTTCATTGGGGTTTGAGTTATTATCAGCTCCAGGTTTATTAAATATTCCACGTCACGAGGATCGTTTTAAAACTCAACTCGATCCACAGCAAACACTTCATTATTGGATCTGTTTGAGTTCTTGACTCTGGAGGACGCTCTGGGCCCGTTGTGTTTGACATAAATGTGGTTATTTTTGCATCATCGAATGACAGAGACACCTGTAAGTTGTATTTTATTTCATTTCAGACGCTTCACGTGTGTCTAACATGAAGAACACATAGAACTATAATAAAACCTGGAAGATGAATCCAAAATGGCCGCCCTGTTCCTCCCTGTGGCCTGAGCTCATTGGTTCATGACCCCAAAAAAGTTTCTTACTTCTTACTTCCTGATACGGAGGCGGCCATCTTTGTTTTACTTCCTGATACGGAGGCGGCCATCTTTGCTTTACTTCCTGATACGGAGGCGGCCATCTTTGTTTTACTTCCTGATACGGAGGCGGCCATCTTTGTTTTACTTCCTGATACGGAGGCGGACATCTTTGCTTTACTTCCTGATACGGAGGCGGCCATCTTTGCTTTACTTCCTGATACAGAGGCGGCCATCTTTGTTTTACTTCCTGATACGGAGGCGGCCATCTTTGCTTTACTTCCTGATACGGAGGCGGCCATCTTTGCTTTAGGGCACCACGTGACCACAATCCCCCATGATGCTTTGAGCGACGTGAGCGACCAGCAGCTGCAGGTCTTTGTGTTAGCGTTAGCTTGTGTGATTGTAATTGTGTTCTTCATGTTAGACACACGTGAAGCGTCTGAAATGAAATAAAATACAACTTACAGGTGTCTCTAGTCGAGCCTTTTCCACGAGCTTCTGTTTGTATCGTCCGACGCTCGTTCATGTGACTCACACATGTTTGTGTGACGTCACTTCAGATAAAAACGGTAATTTGTGTGATTTTAGAAACGGTAGAAAAGAACATTTCCTTCTATTTTATTTAAATACTGATAATAATTCAGTCCTGTCTGTGATTATAATGTGACATTTTAGAAAGAGGCTGCAGTACCTCACACGACCACTAATCAATCTGGGACACAGACAGAGGGGGCGGGGCTTATCCAGTTCTTTTAATACATCCATGGAAGAACACAATTACAATCACACAAGCTAACGCTAACACAAAGACCTGCAGCTGCTGGTCGTTCACGTCACTCAAAGCATCATGGGGGAATTAGAATTATGAAATGCACAAACTGATATAATTTCTTGTTTTTGCTGCGGAGCTTAGCTAGCTTGTTTGCTAACCGCTGCTGGAGATAAAGGACACTTCAGCTCAACTCAACAGTGAACTGTCTCCACACTTGGACTCAGAAACATGTGATTTAAGGAAAGAAACGCCACGTGAGATACAAACTCAACATTTATCAGAGCTGCAGACGTTTATATTAGTTTTCTGACTGTAGCATAAACTCAGAATACAGTTCTCTGATTGGACCATAAACTAAACACATTTGAATGCAGGTGATTCAGGGTTCGTGGCCTAAACTGCTCCACAAACAAAAAAAAAAGAATAAATGCTCAATAGAAAAGTGTAATGCCGTAGTTGGGAACATTCCTGTAAAATTTTAAAATGTGTGTGACGGGTTTTTATGATTTCCTTGGGATGATGCCAGTAGGAAATATAAAAGTCAGTTTTACACTAATCAAGTCCTCATTTATGAAGAAAAGTTTTAAAAAATATGTTGAAAATGAAAATGAGTAGAGCAGAATTGAAAACATGAAGCCGTCACACTGAGACTCCATTCAGAGCTTCTATTCACTCTGATCTCTTATACATCGATTCAACAAAATAAAGCTGCACTGATGTATTTTTATTTGTCAGACACTCATGTCTGTGACATCAGGGGAGTCTTGGCTCGGTGTAAACGTGGTTGCTCGGTGACAACGGCAGAATTTCCTGCTGTGATGTCATGATTTACAACCAGGAAGTAAAAATTTAAACAAAAGAACAAAAGAAATGGCCATATTGGGATAAAAATGATCAATAATAACGATCTTAAAGGGCCCATGACAGGTTGGACGACTCATTTAACCAAAATGTAGTTCAGATAAACATATTTCAAAATTAGCTAAAATTCTTTACAAATTTTACACAGTTTTCACAATTTTTAGCTTTTTAATTTTACTTCCTGGTTGTAAATGATGACATCACACTAGGAAATTACCATAGCAACAACACTGTAAACTGGGCCAAAACTCATCTAATGTCACATTTTTTTTATTTGACAAATAAAAATAAATGTTAACGCCTTTATTTTGTTAAATTAATGTTTAAAGGGTCAAAAAAGTAGTTTATTTTGTGTAAATTATGCATAACCTTTGTCTCCCCAGTGTGATGTCATCAGTTTGTTTACTTCCTGTATTTTTCAACAGGTTTTTCTACTTTTCTCCACAAACAGTGACCTGATTGGTGTAAAACTATAATTTCTGTTTACAACAAGTATTAATGCACTGAATAAAGTCAAAATTAGAAAATCATAGAAACCTGTCATAGGCCCTTTAAGTGTGTTTTGGTTGAACGGGTGGTTGAACCTGTCCCTTTAAAGACGAGCAGAAAGGACCACGTGACACAAACACACTGCAGTTTAGTTTGGTTTGTGTTCTTTTTATTTTCGAGGTGATGGGACAGACTTTGGCACATGCTCAGTGCAGCTCATGCTTCACATTTACACGTTACATTCCACAGTCGTTGGTGTGATGCAGCTCCATTGACTCTTTTTGTCTTTGAAATCCATGCAGCAGGTCGTTCAGCGTCTAAACTCAACCAGATTAAACCGTGTCCTGTGGTTTGTGAGACATGCACTTCCTCCTCGCTGGATCGAACGTGTTGATAAGTTTGTGCCCCAAGAAATGATCTTCTTGAAATGTCCAGAGGATCAAAAAGTGTCCAACAAATCCACAGAAAACGCCTGTAAAACATCCAAAGACTTAATACTACAGCATATCGTTCTTTATCAAAACAATCTGGTTTATAATTAGTTTCATTCACATGTTTTTGGGCAGCCGTGTTAGCTTTAGCGTGCGGCATCAACAAACAGCATGTGTCGTACGGTTCCAAAGGGAAGTTGTAGAATGTAATTAAAACAATCTGCAATACATGTTTGTCAGCCTTAAATCACCTGCGTTGGTTTGAAAAAAAAACCTCAATCCTAAAGCAGAACTAAGAACCTAATTAAGCGTCTTTAAATGAGTATTTTCTGGGCGTTTGAAGCGTCCGTGTCGCCCCCTGCTGTTTCTGAGCGGAAAACCAGCTGCAGCGCGACCCAAACACCGCAAACTCTGGCTCTTCATTAATATTTGGCGATGTTTAATGTTAAATGTGATCGTACGGCCCTTATTTCAATGAAAAGAGAGGAAAAAAGGCCTCTGTGTTCACAAGGGAGCAGCAGGGGGCGCTCTGTCTCTTTGAAGAGTGTAACTTTCACTTCTGATATTAACTGTCGGCGTCACTGACTGAAGGAAATACAGAAGGAGGGTTTCAGGTTCTGCTCATTTACAGTTTGACTTTGTGTCCAGAAACAGGTGAGAAAAAGCCCAGGACACACTTTCATCAGAACCAGAGCCATTTGTATTTTCTTGTTTCATGTTCTCATCCGTCTTTGTAACATTTTAAACATTCATTCACACATGACGTGGACAGTAGGGGGCGTAAGCATCCCCTGCTGTCTGTGAACAGCCCAGAAAACACTACAACAAAGGACTGGACGTGCCCCGACAGGTAAAGCAGGTGAACAACCCTCCAGTCGGACCAAACAGACTCATTTATTATGAGCTAAACTTAGTGATCAGGATGAACCTTCACAAACGTGTCGTCAAACGGCTCAAACGACAGGCACGAGCAGAAGAAGAAGAAGAGTCTGTGTCATGGCTGCTGTGAGGCCCCGCCCCCAGAGGAACGGGAGCTAGAAATGTGTTTGAAGCTAAAGATTAAACTCATGCTTTTAAGATGTAAAGAGTTAAATGTAAAGAGTTAAATGTAAAGTGTTAAATGTAAAGAGTTAAATGTAAAGTGTTAAATGTAAAGAGTTAAATGTAAAGTGTTAAATGTAAAGAGTTAAATGTAAAGTGTTAAATGTAAAGAGTTAAATGTAAAGAGTTAAATGTAAAGAGTTAAATGTAAAGTGTTAAATGTAAAGAGTTAAATGTAAAGTGTTAAATGTAAAGAGTTAAATGTAAAGTGTTAAATGTAAAGAGTTAAATGTAAAGTGTTAAATGTAAAGTGTTCCGTGTAAAATACACTGACACAGCTCGATACAAAAAACAATAAAACATGAGGCCATCAAGACAGCTGTGCGCTCTTGGTTGCCATGGTCACAGGTTTGCGGTTGCCGTGGTGACAGGTGTACGGTCTCAGTTGCCGTGGTGACAGGTGTGTGGTTGCCGTGTTGACAGGTGTGCGGTTGCCATGGTGACAGGTCTCTGTTGCCGTGGTGACAGGTGTGTGGTTGCCGTGTTGACAGGTGTGCGGTCGCCGTGGTGATAGGCCTCAGTCGCCGCGGTGACAGGCCTCAGACACTGTGGTGACAGGTGTGTGGTTGCCGTGGTGACTGGCCTCAGTCGCGGTGGTGACAGGTGTGCGGTCGCCGTGGTGACAGGCCTCAGTCGCCGTGGTGACAGCGGCGCACGTCTCTCCTCGGGTTCACGTACTTGATGCACTTGCGGTAAACGCTGACGATCCTGGACTGGCTCAGTTTGAAGGCCATGGACACGATGGCCATCCCACTGATGATGAACAGAGACGTCAGCATGAAGTAGTTTGGGTGTTTGGGGACGATGTCGCCGAAGCCGATGGTCGTCACGGTGATGAAGCAGAAGTAGAAGGCGTCGAAGCCGCCGAGCTCGGTCTCCCACAGCGGCAGGACCAGCCCCACCAGCAGGACGTACGCGAACACCAGGAAGATGATGAGGTAAAAGGGCACATCCAGGTTGTCCATGTCGTCGCCCAAACCGCTGAAGTCCCACAGCACGAACGGCTTCTTGGAGCGCGGCAGGCGGTCCAGCTCGGGACACGACACGCTGCGGCTCAGAGGGCCTTTACGCAGCAGCTGCTCACGGGCCAGGATCCTCTCGAAGATCTCCTTGTTGTTCTGGAGATGGATGGACTTCTGCCGGACGCCGGCCTGAGAGCGAAGCACCTGAGAGAGAGACGGGCCCCTGATCAAATATTCAACCACGTAATAATAACAACAGGTCCATTGACTCTCCACGAGATTCAGAACGATGAGATGAAGAAAGATTAACTATTTAAAGCTAAATATTATATCTTTTCAACTGGAAAGTCCTCAAAATGTTGCATATAACAGGAAGCTGAAATTTATGAATGAAAATGAATACAAAACGTCAGTCTGAGGGGGCGTGGTCAGTCTGAGGGGGCGTGGTCTGTCTGAGGAGGCGCGGTCAGTCTGAGGGGGTGTGGTCAGTCAGGAGGTGTGGTCAGTCTGAGGGGGTGTGGTCAGTCTGAGGAGGCGCGGTCAGTCTGAGGGGGTGTGGTCAGTCTGAGGGGGTGTGGTCAGTCTGAGGAGGCGCGGTCAGTCTGAGGGGGTGTGGTCAGTCTGAGGGGGTGTGGTCAGTCTGAGGGGGTGTGGTCAGTCAGGAGGTGTGGTCTGTCTGAGGAGGTGTGGTCAGTCAGGAGGTGTGGTCTGTCTGAGGGGGCGTGGTCAGTGAGAGATACATGAGACGATGGAAAGAGTGTTTGTCACTTTTAGCCTCGTTTTTGTCTCTTTCAGTTGTGTTTTTGTGGCTTTATTTCACATTTTTGTCACTTTAAGTTGCAATTTTGTCACTTTTTAGTCACGTTTGAGTCAATTTAGTCATGCTTTTGTCACGTTCAGCCTTTGTCCCTGTCTGTTTTTGTATCCTTGATTTATGCTAATGTTTGTTAGCTTTAGCGCTCTGATGTAAAGTGCTTTAAACTCATGGAGGGAATATTTAAGATGGACTGGATTAAAGTGAGAGACACATGAGACGATGGAAAGAGTGTTTGTCACTTAGTCATGTTTTTATCACTTTTAGCTCCGATTTAGTCACTTTTAGTCATGTTTTGTCACATTTTGTCATGTTTTTGTCACATATAAGACACATATTTGTCACTTCTGGCCTCATTTTGTCAATTTTAGCTGCAATTGTGTCATGTTTTACTCACATTTGAGTTAATTTTGTCATTTTTTTGTCACTTCCAGCCTTTTTCCCTGTCTGTATTTGTATAATTTATGCTAATGTTTGTTAGCTTTAGCGCTCTGGTGAAAAGTGCTTTAAACTCATGGAGGGAATATTTAAGATGGACTGGATTAAAGTGAGAGACACATGAGACTGATGTGAGAGTTTTTGTCACTTTTAGCCTCGTTTTTGTCACTTTTTAGTCTCATTTGAGTCAATTTAGTCATGTTTTTGTCACTTTCAGTCTTCTTCCCTGTCTGTTTTTGTATCCTTAATTTATGCTAATGTTTGTTAGCTTTAGCGCTCTGATGTAAAGTGCTTTACACTGATGGAAAGAGTTTAACTAAAACTAATTCTGTTCTTCACGTTTCAAAACAGTAAAAATCAGGGACAGGGCCTTCAACAAAAAACTAAAAATGAATTTAAAAATACCTACTTGGTGTTTTTATTTATTACCCTTTTTATTTTACACAATCTACGTAGAATAAAGATGCAATAGTTAGAGACCTGTCGAATGTCGAGCGGTTTTCGGATCACAACGTCGTTTTGGCCGAACACGATGGTCCCGTCCTCCAGCGTCCGGTGCGTTTGGAGGTCGAAGGATTTCCGGCGCCTTTTCCAGGGCGTGTACTTCTGGTTCTTCAGGATCCGAACGAGGCGATAAAGATGTCGATAGACGCGAGTCATGAGCAGCGCCAGGAAGTCGCCCACGTCCAGGATGACCAGCAGCATCAGAGGGACGCCCACCATCGCGTACAGCACACATGCCACTTTACCGGGTAACGTGACCGGGTACAGCTCGCCGTAACCTGGACACAGAAACACGCTCGTCTCACCGTCCTAAAGAAGACGTCCTAAAGAAGACGTCCTGAAGAAGACGTCCTGAAGAAGACGTCCTGAAGAAGACGTCCTGAAGAAGATGAAGGGTGAGGAGTGGGACGAGTGTAAAATGTCAGCTCCAGTCGTCGCTCTCAAACCTGCAAATCAAGTCAGATCATAGAACTAGAATAAAACCTGGAAGATGAATCCAAAATGGCCGCCCTGTTTATCCCTATGGAGAGTGCTCATTGGTGCATGACCCCAAAAAAGTTTCTTACTTCTGCATTTACTTCCTGATACGGAGGCGGCCATCTTTGTTTTACTTCCTGATACGGAGGCGGCCATCTTTGTTTTACTTCCTGATACGGAGGCGGCCATCTTTGTTTTACTTCCTGATACGGAGGAGGCCATCTTTGCTTTACTTCCTGATACGGAGGCGGCGATCTTTGTTTTACTTCCTGATACGGAGGCGGCCATCTTTGCTTTACTTCCTGATACGGAGGCGGCCATCTTTGTTTTACTTCCTGATACGGAGGCGGCGATCTTTGCTTTACTTCCTGATACGGAGGCGGCCATCTTTGCTTTACTTCCTGATACGGAGGCGGCCATCTTTGCTTTACTTCCTGATACGGAGGCGACCATCTTTGTTTTACTTCCTGATACGGAGGCGGCCATCTTTGCTTTACTTCCTGATACGGAGGCGGCCATCTTTGTTTTACTTCCTGATACGGAGGCGGCCATCTTTGCTTTAGGGCACCACGTGACCACAATCCCCCACTTCATATAAAAACGGTAATTTGTGTGATTTTATAAACGGTAGAAAAGAACATTTCCTTCTATTTTATTTAAATACTGATAATAATTCAGTCCTGTCTGTGATTATAATGTGACATTTTAGAAAAAGGCTGCAGTACCTCACACGACCACTAATCAATCTGGGACACAGACAGAGGGGGCGGGGCTTATCCAGTTCATTTAATACATCCATGAGGCAGATCTGGGGACAATAATGGACTCAGACTTGACCTTTGACCTCCACATCAGATCAATAACATCAACAGCCTTTTACCATCGAAAAAACATTGTCAAAATCAAAGGCGTAGTGTCTAAACCAGACTTATCCTGCATTTGTCTGCAGTAGGTCAGACCAGTGTTTCCCAACCAGGGGTACGGACACCCCCAGAGGCACATGAGCAATTGCCAGGGGGCACTTGGAACAGTTTCAGGTTTTAAAAGAAGATTAAATGTACTTTTATCTGAATAAAAAGTGTTAATTAGTTGTAAATTTTGCATCTTTTTGGAGTAAATTGGACCATAAATATCATTAAAGCTAAAATACAGTAGTAATAATTCATAATAAGTGACTAGTAAACACATTTATTTGCCTGAAACTTAAGTTAAGGGGAGCTCTGAGTGTGAGACAAAGCTTAAGGGGGACTCAAGACAAAGAAGGTTGGGAACCACTGGGTCAGACGACTGTAACGTCTGCTCTGGCCTCTCCAAACGAGCTGAAGAGCAGCTGCAGCACATCCAGAACCTGCTGCTCGAGTCCTGACCAGAACCAGGAAGTACCATGGATGTATTAAATGAACTGGATAAGCCCCGCCGCCTCTGTCCCAGATTGATTAGTGGTCGTGTGAGGTACTGCAGCCTTTTTCTAAAATGTCACATTATAATCACAGACAGGACTGAATTATTATCAGTATTTAAATAAAATAGAAGGAAATGTTCTTTTCTACCGTTTCTAAAATCACACAAATTACCGTTTTTATATGAAGTGGGGGATTGTGGTCACGTGGTGCCCTAAAGCAAAGATGGCCGCCTCCGTATCAGGAAGTAAAACAAAGATGGCCGCCTCCGTATCAGGAAGTAAATGCAGAAGTAAGAAACTTTTTTGGGGTCATGCACCAATGAGCTCAGGCCACAGGGAGGAACAGGGCGGCCATTTTGGATTCATCTTCAGGTTTTATTATAGTTCTATGGTCTGTGCTCAGGCCTCTGCACTGCCCCCTGTGGCTGAGAGAGGAAGTACGAGCACATTGGTCTGTGTCAGGCCTCTGCACTGCCCCCTGTGGGTCAGAGAATAGATTTTAAAGCAGCTCTGCTTGTGTTCAAGTCTCTCCAAAGCGTCAGAGTCAGGACTAAACATGGACCGGCCTCAGGCGTCCCACAGCGAGGAGGAGCAGACAGACCTGTGGCCCAGGGACCCCTTGGGTACGTGAGCCATTACCAGGGGGGACCCGGGATGGTTTCAGGCTTTAAAAGAAGATGAAATGTACTTTTATCTGAATAAAAAAGTGTAATTAGTTGTAAATTTAGAATATTTTTGAAATATCTTGGACCATAAATATAATTAAAACTACAAATTTAATAATAATAATTACAATTTGCAACTAATAAACCCATTTATTTGTCCGAAACTCAACTTAAGGTGCACTCTGAGCATGAGGGGCACACGAGACAGAAAGGTTGGTTAACACTGCTGCAGTCATTTCTATTTTAAATCAGATCATGGTCTAGATCCACATTCCTGTTCAGCTGCTGTTGCTTGCTCTGCTGCTGGTGACTGTGTGCTGTGTTTTATCAGATCGTTGTAAATGTTTTCTGTGGATCGTACTCTCTGCTTTTCTCTTTGCTGTAAAACTAACTGCTCCACTGGGACACAGATAAAGTTAGTTGAAATTTGGTCACTTTTAGTTGCAATTTGGTCACATTTTAGTCATTTGAGTCAATTTAGTCATGCTTTTGTCACTATTAGCCTCGTTTTTGTCTCTTTCAGCCTTTTTCCCTGTCTGTTTTTTGTATCCTTAATTTATGCTAATGTTTGTTAGCTTTAGCGCTCTGGTGAAAAGTGCTTTAAACTCATGGAGGTGAATATTTATGATGGACTGCATTAAAGTGAGAGACACATGAGACTGATGGAAAATATTATGCATTTTTTGTATTATTCTCCTTTAAACCTGCTCTTAAGAACCTTTAATTTGCATCCCGTGCTTTGAAACAAACAAACAAAAGGTTTATTATTAAATAATTATATTTTTCCTGAGGAGTTTGGAAAGGCATTTACTTAGTGCATTCAGCCAGCAGATGGCGCCAAGCACTTAACCATATTATAACAGAATGTGCTACACACCGTTATACACTTTATACCTTATACTTCATACTTTATATTGTATGTTTATTACCATGTTTATTTATCCTATTTTTATTGCATGCGCCCATTTCTTTCTTTCATTCCTGTCCTAAACTGTGTGTTGCAACAGTGGAATTTCCCCATTGTGGGACAAATAAAGGATCTCTTATCTTATCTTATCTTATCAAGCAGCAGCAGCAGTGATCGGGTTTAGAAGAAAAGCCCAGAGTCTGTGATGATTTAAGGACTAAAAACAGCACAAGATTCTCCAATAAATGCCCCAGAACAAGGAAGTTCAGCAGGACGTGTGTTTGATGCTTGGAGGGAGAGGATTTTATTAAAAAAAACATTCCTCAAAACAGCGTGAATGAAGCTGAATATAACTCCAGGTGTGTTTTTGATGAAGAACGATGTTAAAACAGGATTAAAGAGAGAAGACGTCACTGGAGCAGAATGTGTGTCTTTAACATGAGCTGGTTCTGTTTTTCACGTTTCAAAAGCGTAAACATCAGGACGTCATGACGCCTGAACACAGAACATTCACTACGAACAAAGGTTACAACATGAACAAAGGTGTACTTCATGCAGCTGTCTTAAACTGTCTTAAAGGAAAAATATTCTGCTTTTTCTCCGACTGCATCAGATAAAACCAAAGATTAAACTGGAGGGAGGGACATAAATCCTCCTGAAGCTCCAGGAGTTTGTTTGTGGTCGGGTAAAAGCCTCGTTGTGTAAAGTGCTGTCTTCACTTCCTGGATTAGCCATTAGCCATTAGCCATTAGCGTCTTTAACCACTCGTCCTCCTCAGAGACCGTAAACTGCACTAATGCGTCACGTGACCGGCGTCTGGACCAATCAGAGCGCAGCGGCAGCACAGGGGGGTCGTCGCTCACAGAGTCATCGGGAAAACCATCAGAACGAGCGACGTCTGCGACAACGGCGCACAGCGAAGAGAAAGAACGCTCCACGGAAGAGAAAGTGAAACTAAAACATGACGGCTTTGTATTTGACAAAAAGTATTTAGTGAAAAATATGAGTCAGAAAACAAGTCACGGACCGCTCCAGAACTGAACTGAGAATGTGTGACCATGTGACGAAAGAGAGAGGGAGGGAGGGGGGAGAGAGAGGAGAGAGGGGGACGGGGAGAGAGGAGAGGGAGAGGAGAGAGAGAGAGGAGGAGAGGAGGAGAGGGAGGGAGAGAGAGAGAGGGAGAGAGGGAGAGGAGAGGGAGAGGGAGAGAGAGGGAGAGAGGGGAGAGAGAGGGAGGGGAGAGAGGGAGAGGAGAGAGGAGGGAGAGAGAGGAGAGAGAGGGAGAGAGAGAGAGGGGGGAGGGGAGGGAGGGAGGGAGAGAGAGAGAGGGAGAGAGGAGAGAGAGAGAGAGGAGAGAGAGGGAGAGAGAGAGGGAGGGAGGGGAGGGAGGAGGGGGGAGGGAGAGAGAGAGGAGAGAGGGAGAGAGAGAGAGGGAAAGAGAGGAGAGAGGGAGAGAGGAGAGAGAGAGGAGGAGAGGGGAGGAGAGAGGAGAGGGAGAGGGAGAGAGAGAGAGAGAGAGAGGGAGAGGAGAGGGAGAGAGAGGAGAGGGAGAGAGAGGGGAGAGGAGAGGGAGAGAGGGGAGAGAGAGAGGGAGGGGGGAGGGAGAGAGAGAGAGGGAGAGAGAGAGAGAGGGAGAGAGAGAGAGAGAGAGAGGAGAGGAGGAGAGGGAGAGGAGAGAGAGAGAGGGAGAGAGAGGGAGGGAGAGGGGAGGAGGGAGAGAGGAGAGAGAGAGAGGAGAGGAGGGAGAGGAGAGAGAGGAGAGAGAGGAGAGAGAGAGAGAGAGGGAGAGAGGGAGGGAGAGAGAGAGGGAGAGAGAGAGAGGAGGGAGAGAGAGGAGGGAGAGAGAGAGAGAGGGAGAGAGAGAGGAGAGAGGGAGGGAGAGGGAGAGGGAGAGAGGGAGAGAGAGGGAGAGAGAGGAGAGGGAGAGAGAGAGAGAGAGAGAGAGGGAGGGGAGAGAGAGAGGAGAGAGAGGGAGGAGGGGGAGAGAGAGGAGAGAGGGGGAGAGAGAGGGGAGGGGAGAGAGGGGGAGAGAGGGGGAGAGAGAAAGGAAGAGAGAGAGAGGGAGAGGGGAGAGAGAGAGGAGAGAGAGGAGGGAGGGAGGGAGAGGGAGGGGAGAGAGGGAGGGAGAGAGAGGGGAGAGAGAGAGAGAGAGGGAGAGAGAGAGGAGAGAGGAGAGAGGAGAGGAGAGAGGGGAGAGAGAGGAGGAGGGAGGGAGGAGAGGAGAGAGGGAGAGAGAGAGGAGAGAGAGAGAGAGAGAGAGGAGAGAGGAGAGAGAGGAGAGAGAGGGAGAGAGAGAGAGAGGAGAGAGAGGAGAGAGAGAGGGGGGGGAGGGAGGGAGAGAGAGGGAGAGAGAGAGAGGAGAGAGACGGGGAGAGAGAGAGGGAGGGAGAGAGAGAGGGAGAGAGAGAGAGAGAGGAGAGAGAGGGAGGAGGGAGGGAGGAGAGAGAGAGGGAGAGAGAGAGAGGGGAGGAGAGAGAGGAGGAGAGGGGAGAGAGAGAGAGGAGAGAGAGAGAGAGAGGGAGAGGAGAGAGAGAGAGAGGGGGGAGAGAGAGGAGAGAGAGAGAGAGAGAGAGGGGAGAGGGAGAGAGAGGGGAGAGGGAGAGAGGGAGAGAGAGAGAGTGAGAGAGAGAGAGAAGAGGGGGAGACAGAGAGAGGGAGAAGAGGGGGAGACAGAGAGAGAGAGAAGAGGGGGAGACAGAGAGAGAGAGAAGAGGGGGAGACAGAGAGAGAGATATTCCAACAATGTGAAACAGCTGAAGTCTGTTTAAGTCACACGTCCCAGTCGTCCTCATCAGACGCTCCTTTTATTTGGATTAGTTTAAGCACCGGTTGGTGTTAGTTTGGTTTGGCTTTGGTGCTGTTTTGGTGCCGTTTTTGTACTGTTTTGGTGCCGTTTTTGTACTGTTTTGGTGCTGTTTTTGTACTGTTTTGGTGCTGTTTTTGTACTGTTTTGGTGCTGTTTTTGTACTGTTTTGATGCTGTTTTTGTACTG
The DNA here is from genome assembly GCA_019453435.1 of Rhinogobius similis. Taxonomy (NCBI): domain Eukaryota; kingdom Metazoa; phylum Chordata; class Actinopteri; order Gobiiformes; family Gobiidae; genus Rhinogobius; species Rhinogobius similis. The sequence continues at coordinate 1,755,534 of CM033634.1, read as the reverse complement.
TTTTGGTGCTGTTTTTGTACTGTTTTGGTGCTGTTTTGGTGCTGTTTTTGTACTGTTTTGATGCTGTTTTTGTACTGTTTTGGTGCTGTTTTGCTGCTATTTTGGTGCCGTTTTGGTGTTGTTTCGGTGTTGTTTCTGTGTTGTTTCGGTGTTGTTCTGGTGCTGTTTCGGTGTTGTTTCGGTGTTGTTCTGGTGTTGTTTCGGTGTTGTTTTGGTGCCGTTTTGGTGTTGTTTCGGTGTTGTTTCGGTGTTGTTTCGGTGTTGTTTTGGTGTTGTTTTGGTGCTGTTTTGGCGCCTTTTGGACGCGCCGTGCCAAACGTACCGACGGTGGTGAACACGGTGCAGCAGAAGAACATGGAGCTGCTGTAGTTCCATCTCTTCGGACTCTGGAGCCAAATGGACTGAAAATCGCTGTCGATCTTGAGGCGCAGCGCCACCACCAGGTCGTCCTCAGAGTACGAGCTGTTCTCTGCACAGACACCAGGGGGCAGCAGACTGTCAGAACAGGTCAACAATAAACGACAAAATACAACAAAACACAACAAAACAAGACAAGAAGCGTCACTTAAAGCTGCAAAAACATGACAAAAAAAAACGAAAGCGATCAACAAAAATGTGACCAAAAGAGACAAAAAGAGAGTAAAAGAAACAAAACTGAGACTGAAAGAAACAAAAACACAACTAAAAGCAACTTTTTTAGGGACAAAGCACGACTGAAAGAGACTATTGGCAACAAAAGGTGACCAAAAGTGGTAAAGGCGGCGACTTTAAGCGACTAAAAGTAATAAAAACACGACTGAAAGACACAAACCCGGCTTAAAGCGGCTTAAAGCGGAAAACCGTGACTAAAAGAGACAAAAACACATGTAGAATCGACAAAAACAAGGCTAAAAATTGCAATTGAAGCGACAGAGACACTTGATTGTCACGACTCAAACTCTGACTTGATCTTGTGATAAAGCGCTGTTTTTCACTGACGCTAACGATATGTTTGGTCTTTAGCAAAACAAAGCTAGCAAAGCACGTTAGCATCAGCTGTTTCCTGTTTCTCTGATGTTTCCAGATCATAATCATCACATGATCCTCTTTTGGTCTTGGTTTTTACTCCTTTGGTTGATTGACCTTTATATTTAACCAGGAAAGTCCCACTGAGATTCTCTTTTTCAGGGGGAGGAGCCTATTGTACATGTTTTTAGTGGGAGGAGCCTATTGTACATGTTTTTAGTGGGAGGAGCCTATTGTACATGTTTTAGTGGGAGGAGCCTATTGTACATGTTTTTAGTGGGAGGAGCCTATTGTACATGTTTTAGTGGGAGGAGCCTATTGTACATGTTTTAGTGGGAGGAGCCTATTGTACATGTTTTTAGTGGGAGGAGCCTATTGTACATGTTTTTAGTGGGAGGAGCCTATTGTACATGTTTTTAGTGGGAGGAGCCTATTGTACATGTTTTTAGTGGGAGGAGCCTATTGTACATGTTTTAGTGGGAGGAGCCTATTGTACATGTTTTAGTGGGAGGAGCCTATTGTACATGTTTTTAGTGGGAGGAGCCTATTGTACATGTTTTTAGTGGGAGGAGCCTATTGTACATGTTTTTAGTGGGAGGAGCCTATTGTACATGTTTTTAGTGGGAGGAGCCTATTGTACATGTTTTTAGTGGGAGGAGCCTATTGTACATGTTTTTAGTGGGAGGAGCCTATTGTACATGTTTTTAGTGGGAGGGGAAACTGGAGCACCCGAAAGAAACCCAGGCACACACAGGGAGAACATGCAAACTCCACCTGTGCCGCCCGGGAGTCGAACCCAGGACCTTGTTGCGAGAGTGCTAACCGCTACTTACAACTGTGGTTACGTTTTTGTTACTTTTGGTCACGTCTTTGACTCTTGTTTTCGCATTTTGACTCTTTTGGTTGCATTTTTGTTGCTTTTATTTGCATTTTTGACTCTTTTGGTCGTGGTTTTGACTCTTTTAGTTGCGTTTTTAACTCTGGTTTTCGCAAATTTACTTTTTTGTTTGCATTTTTTACTTTTTGTGCCGTTGTTGCTTTTGGTCGCATTTTTGACTCTTTTGGTTGCGTTTTTACTTTTTTGTTTGCATTTTTTTACTTTTTGTGGTGTTTTTGTTGCTTTTGGTCGTGTTTTTGTTGGTTTTGGTGGCGTTTTTGACCCTTTTCCTTGAGTTTGTGTTGCTTTGGGTCGTCAGGATTAAAAAGCACCATCAGGAGGATTCAGGTTCGGTTTGTTCTGATCTGTTCGGACTCTCGCGGCGCCTCGGTCTGAATCCCGAGCTAAAGAGCACAAAGTCCGGACCTGTTCGGTTCTGGACGGTCCGGACCAGGTCTCGGAGGAAGACCTGGTACTGCGGCTCCGTGGGGTTGGACTGGGCCCCTCCCTCGATGAACCAGAAGACCACGGCCCCCAGCGCCGCGTACAGGACCAAGGACAGCACCAGGACCAGGTGTGGGACCACCCTCCAGACCCGCCGGGACCGGACCAGGGCCAGGACCCCTCTGGGACCACAGCCGGGACCAGGTGTGGACCGGGACTCAGGCCAAACGGCACGACCCGACGACACCGGGGACGACATCAGGACCAGACCAGGACTGAACCAGGACTAAACCAGGACTGAACCAGGACTAAAGCAGGACTAAACCAGGTCTAAAGCAGGACTAAACCAGGACTAAACCAGGTCTAAACCAGGACTAAACCAGGACTAAACCAGGTCTAAACCAGGACTAAACCAGGACTAAACCAGGTCTAAACCAGGACTAAACCAGGTCTAAAGCAGGACTAAACCAGGACTAAACCAGGTCTAAACCAGGACTAAACCAGGACTAAACCAGGTCTAAAGCAGGACTAAACCAGGACTAAACCAGGTCTAAACCAGGACTAAACCAGGTCTAAAGCAGGACTAAAACAGGACTAAACCAGGTCTAAAGCAGGACTAAACCAGGACTAAACCAGGTCTAAACCAGGTCTAAACCAGGACTAAACCAGGTCTAAAGCAGGACTAAAACAGGACTAAACCAGGTCTAAAGCAGGACTAAACCAGGACTAAACCAGGTCTAAACCAGGACTAAACCAGGACTAAACCAGGTCTAAAGCAGGACTAAACCAGGTCTAAACTAGGACTAAACCAGGACTAAACCAGGACTAAACCAGGACTAAACCAGGTCTAAACCAGGACTAAACCAGGACTAAACCAGGTCTAAACCAGGACTAAACCAGGTCTAAACTAGGACTAAACCAGGACTAAACCAGGACTAAACCAGGACTAAACCAGGTCTAAACCAGGTCTGAACCAGGTCTAAACCAGGACTGAACCAGGTCTAAACCAGGTCTAAACCAGGACTAAACCAGGACTAAACCAGGTCTAAACCAGGTCTAAACCAGGTCTAAACCAGGACTAAACCAGGACTAAACCAGGTCTAAACCAGGTCTGAACCAGGTCTAAACCAGGTCTAAACCAGGACTAAACCAGGACTAAACCAGGTCCAAACCAGGACTAAACCAGGACTAAACCGGGTCCAAACCAGGACTAAACGCTGTGCTTCAAAATGACTTGTTAAAATGTTCTTCTTGTTCCAGTTTCTTGAATAAAAAGTATAAATCTCTCGCTGTAAAGATCCACTTTGGTCTCTTCGGTTTTAAATCCTCATTGGTCCATTTTTAAATCCCAATCCTGAGTCCGGATCCTGGTCTGGTCCAGAGCTGAGTCTGTGTGCGTCTGAGGTGTGTCTCAGCCTCCGAGTCCGTCCTCCCCCAGACCTCCCCCTCTCTCTCCTGGTCCTGCTCTAGCCCTGGTTCAGTCCTGGTTTAGTCCTGGTTTAGACCTGGTTTAGACCTGGTTTAGTCCTGGTTTAGTCCTGGTTTAGTCCTGGTTTAGACCTGGTTTAGACCTGGTTTAGTCCTGGTTTAGACCTGGTTTAGTCCTGGTTTAGTCCTGGTTTAGCCCTGGTTCAGTCCTGGTTTAGTCCTGGTTTAGACCTGGTTTAGACCTGGTTTAGTCCTGGTTTAGCCCTGGTTTAGACCTGGTTTAGTCCTGGTTTAGTCCTGGTTTAGACCTGGTTTAGACCTGGTTCAGTCCTGGTTTAGACCTGGTTCAGACCTGGTTTAGACCTGGTTTAGACCTGGTTTAGTCCTGGTTTAGTCCTGGTTTAGACCTGGTTTAGTCCTGGTTTAGACCTGGTTTAGTCCTGGTTTAGTCCTGGTTTAGCCCTGGTTCAGTCCTGGTTTAGTCCTGGTTTAGACCTGGTTTAGACCTGGTTTAGTCCTGGTTTAGCCCTGGTTTAGACCTGGTTTAGTCCTGGTTTAGCCCTGGTTTAGACCTGGTTTAGTCCTGGTTTAGACCTGGTTTAGACCTGGTTCAGACCTGGTTTAGACCTGGTTTAGACCTGGTTTAGTCCTGGTTTAGTCCTGGTTTAGACCTGGTTTAGACCTGGTTCAGTCCTGGTTTAGACCTGGTTCAGACCTGGTTTAGACCTGGTTTAGACCTGGTTTAGTCCTGGTTTAGTCCTGGTTTAGACCTGGTTTAGACCTGGTTCAGTCCTGGTTTAGACCTGGTTCAGACCTGGTTTAGACCTGGTTTAGACCTGGTTTAGTCCTGGTTTAGTCCTGGTTTAGACCTGGTTTAGACCTGGTTCTTGTGACAGACCCCAGACACATTATAAAACACTAAAGGCTTCACTTGTTCTTCGGTCGAAGCCTCTAAAAGCTCCACACTGGCACCTCTGTGCTCCGGACTGAACCAGGACTGAACCAGGACTGAACCAGGCCCGAACCAGGACTGAACCAGGACTGAACCAGGACTGAACCAGGACTGAACCAGGACTGAACCAGGCCCGAACCAGGACTGAACCAGGACTGAACCAGGACTGAACCAGGACTGAACCAGGACTGAACCAGGACTGAACCAGGCCCGAACCAGGACTGAACCAGGACTGAACCAGGACTGAACCAGGACTGAACCAGGACTGAACCAGGCCCGAACCAGGACTGAACCAGGACTGAACCAGGACTGAACCAGGACTGAACCAGGCCCGAACCAGGACTGAACCAGGACTGAACCAGGACTGAACCAGGACTGAACCAGGCCCGAACCAGGACTGAACCAGGACTGAACCAGGACTAAACCAGGACTGAACCAGGACTAAACCAGGACTGAACCAGGCCCGAACCAGGACTGAACCAGGACTGAACCAGGACTGAACCAGGCCCGAACCAGGACTGAACCAGGACTGAACCAGGACTGAACCAGGACTAAACCAGGACTGAACCAGGACTGAACCAGGACTAAACCAGGACTAAACCAGGACTGAACCAGGCCCGAACCAAATCAAATCAAATCAAACTTTATTTATAAAGCGCTTTTCATACATAGCATGTAACACAAAGTGCTTTACAGTGCATTAAAAACATTCCCATACATGGCCATTCCCCGCCCAACCGCCTCCCACCAGCCAAGCAACCCACCCACAGTCACATAGACACCCGTACATGCACACACACACACACACACACACACACACACACACACACACACACACACATACACATCTATGTGCATATGCACACATACACACGTATTTACACACACATACCCTAAGATACAATAGGCTGGGTGCAGATACACCAGTTGAAGAAGCACCATCAGAGGAGCCGTCTGCACCAGGAGCAAAGAGTCGCCTGCAGCCGCAGGACACCGACTCAGGCCCCAGAGGAGAGATGAGGCAAACACCAAACCTCCACCAGGGACCCATGAGCCAGGGCCCAGCAGCCACAGACGACCGCCACTCCCAGTACAGAGGGCCCCTCAGAGGAAACACTGGAGAGCCTAAAATTGATAAAAGAATAAATATGGGTAATTAATAAATAGAACTAGAGTAAAACTTGGAAATAAATACATATAAAACAGTAAGCCTAAAATAAGTAAACACAATAAATAGGAAGGATAAATATAACAAATACATAAATTAAATATTAATCAAAAGCTAGACTAAAAAGGTGGGTCTTGAGCCTGCTCTTAAAAACCTGAACGTTCTCTGCGGCCCTGAGGTTCTCCGGCAGGCCGTTCCACAGACGAGGGCCGTAGTGCTGGAAGGACGCCTCGCCGTGAGTGTGTGTCCTGACTTTGGGAATGACTAGGAGCCGGCTGCCGGAGGAGCGCAGGGGCCGCGAGGGTTCATATGGTAAAAGCAGTTCTGAAAGATAAGAAGGCCCAAGACCATTAAGACATTTATAAACCAGTAAAAGAACCTTAAAATCGATCCTGAAACACACGGGGAGCCAATGCAGTGATTTTAAAACCGGTGTAATGTGGTCCCGCCCCCTGGTCTTAGTCAGGACACGTGCTGCTGAGTTTTGTAATAACTGCAAACCTGAGATACTCTTTTTGGGAAGACCAGAGAGCAGGGCATTACAGTAGTCTATACGACTGGAGATAAAAGCATGCATCAGGGTCTCCGTGTTGGCCCGAGAGAGAATGGGGCGGACTCTGGCTATGTTCTTTAAAAGATAAAAACCTATTTTTGTGATGTTCTTGATGTGCGGGATAAAAGTCAGCTCAGAGTCAAAGATAACGCCCAGATTTTTTACTTGTGGTGATGGATTAAAAGACTGTGCTTGCAGTTTGGATAAAAGTTTCTCTCTCTGGGCCTCAGGACCGATGACTAAAACCTCAGTTTTGTCCTGGTTAAGCTGGAGAAAGTTTTCTGCCATCCAGGATTTGATGTCTAGAATGCAGTTAAAAAGAGCATCCATTGGCCTGGTGTCATCAGGAGACATGGAGATGTACAGCTGTGTATCATCAGCAGAACAGTGGAAGTTGACTCCGTCTCCTGATGACACCACCAAGAGGGAGCATGTAGAGGTTAAAAAGCACAGGACCTAAAATGGAACCCTGGGGCACACCACATGGGATTTTATGAACCTTGGAGGAGCAGGTATCTAAACTTACCATGAACGTTCTGTCTGTGAGATAAGAAGTAAACCATTTGTGCACAGTACCAGAGAGGCCCACCAGGTGCTTGAGTCTGTTTAAAAGAATAGTGTGGTCTACTGTATCGAAGGCAGCGCTTAGATCCAGTAGAACCAACACTGTCACCTGTTTAGAATCATAACTTAGTCTAAAATCATTTAAAATCTTTGTCAAGGCTGTCTCGGTACTGTGGTTTACCCTAAAACCAGACTGACATTCCTCAAAAATGTTGTGTGTGTTTAAGAAATAATTAAGTTGAGTAAAAACAAGTTTTTCTAAAATTTTGCTTAAAAATGGTAAGTTAGATACCGGTCTGTAGTTGTTAAAATCATTAAAATCTAAATTGCTCTTCTTCAGCAGGGGCCTCACCACCGCCGCTTTAAAGGCAGTGGGAAAGACCCCTGTCTGAAGAGAGCAGTTCATCATGTTTAAAAGCTCCTCCCTAAAAGATCCATAAAATGACTTAAAAAACCTTGTAGGAACTGGATCTAAAAGACATGGAACCAGGACTGAACCAGGACTAAACCAGGACTAAACCAGGACTGAACCAGGACTGAACCAGGACTGAACCAGGACTGAACCAGGACTAAACCAGGACTAAACCAGGACTGAACCAGGACTGAACCAGGACTGAACCAGGACTAAACCAGGACTAAACCAGGACTGAACCAGGACTGAACCAGGACTAAACCAGGACTGAACCAGGACTGAACCAGGACTGAACCAGGACTGAACCAGGACTAAACCAGGACTGAACCAGGACTGAACCAGGACTGAACCAGGACTGAACCAGGACTAAACCAGGACTAAACCAGGACTGAACCAGGACTGAACCAGGACTAAACCAGGACTAAACCAGGGCTAAACCAAGACTGAACCAGTACTGAACCAGGACTGAACCAGGACTGAACCAGGACTAAACCAGGACTAAACCAGGGCTAAACCAGGACTGAACCAGGACTAAACCAGGACTGAACCAGTACTGAACCAGGACTGAACCAGGACTAAACCAGGACTGAACCAGGACTGAACCAGGACTGAACCAGGACTGAACCAGGACTGAACCAGGACTAAACCAGGACTGAACCAGGACTGAACCAGGACTGAACCAGGACTGAACCAGGACTGAACCAGGACTGAACCAGGACTGAACCAGGACTAAACCAGGACTAAACCAGGACTAAACCAGGACTGAACCAGGACTGAACCAGGACTAAACCAGGACTGAACCAGGACTGAACCAGGACTAAACCAGGACTGAGCCAGGACTAAACCAGGACTGAACCAGGCCCGAACCAGGACTGAACCAGGACTAAACCAGGACTGAACCAGGACTGAACCAGGACTAAACCAGGACTGAACCAGGACTGAACCAGGACTAAACCAGGACTGAACCAGGACTGAACCAGGACTAAACCAGGACTGAACCAGGACTGAACCAGGACTAAACCAGGACTGAACCAGGACTAAACCAGGACTGAGCCAGGACTGAACCAGGCCCGAACCAGGACTGAACCAGGACTAAACCAGGACTGAACCAGGACTGAACCAGGACTAAACCAGGACTGAGCCAGGACTAAACCAGGACTGAACCAGGCCCGAACCAGGACTGAACCAGGACTAAACCAGGACTGAACCAGGACTGAACCAGTACTAAACCAGGACTGAACCAGGACTGAACCAGGACTAAACCAGGACTGAACCAGGACTGAACCAGGACTGAACCAGGACTAAACCAGGACTGAACCAGGACTGAACCAGGACTAAACCAGGACTAAACCAGGACTGAACCAGGACTAAACCAGGACTGAGCCAGGACTGAACCAGGACTGAACCAGGCCCGAACCAGGACTGAACCAGGACTGAACCAGGACTGAACCAGGACTAAACCAGGACTGAACCAGGACTGAACCAGGACTAAACCAGGACTAAACCAGGACTGAACCAGGACTGAACCAGGCCCGAACCAGGACTGAACCAGGACTGAACCAGGCCCGAACCAGGACTGAACCAGGACTGAACCAGGACTAAACCAGGACTGAACCAGGCCCGAACCAGGCCCGAACTAGGACTGAACCAGGACTGAACCAGGACTTAACCAGGACTAAACCAGGACTGAACCAGGACTGAACCAGGACTGAACCAGGACTAAACCAGGACTGAACCAGGACTGAACCAGGACTAAACCAGGACTGAACCAGGACTGAACCAGGACTAAATCAGGACTGAACCAGGACTGAACCAGGACTGAACCAGGCCCGAACCAGGACTGAACCAGGACTGAACCAGGACTGAACCAGGACTGAACCAGGACTGAACCAGGACTGAACCAGGACTGAACCAGGACTAAACCAGGACTGAACCAGGACTGAACCAGGACTGAACCAGGACTAAACCAGGACTGAACCAGGACTGAACCAGGACTGAACCAGGACTAAACCAGGACTGAACCAGGACTGAACCAGGACTGAACCAGGACTAAACCAGGACTGAACCAGGACTGAACCAGGACTAAACCAGGACTGAACCAGGACTGAACCAGGACTAAACCAGGACTGAACCAGGACTGAACCAGGACTAAACCAGGACTGAACCAGGACTGAACCAGGACTAAACCAGGACTGAACCAGGACTGAACCAGGACTGAACCAGGACTGAACCAGGACTAAACCAGGACTGAACCAGGACTGAACCAGGACTGAACCAGGACTGAACCAGGACAGAACCAGGACTGAACCAGGACTGAACCAGGACTGAACCAGGACTGAACCAGGACTAAACCAGGACTGAACCAGGACTGAACCAGGACTAAACCAGGACTAAACCAGGACTGAACCAGGACTGAACCAGGACTAAACCAGGACTGAACCAGGACTAAACCAGGACTGAGCCAGGACTGAACCAGGACTGAACCAGGACTGAACCAGGACTGAACCAGGACTAAACCAGGACTGAGCCAGGACTAAACCAGGACTGAACCAGGCCCGAACCAGGACTGAACCAGGACTAAACCAGGACTGAACCAGGACTGAACCAGGACTAAACCAGGACTGAGCCAGGACTAAACCAGGACTGAACCAGGCCCGAACCAGGACTGAACCAGGACTAAACCAGGACTGAACCAGGACTGAACCAGGACTAAACCAGGACTGAACCAGGACTGAACCAGGACTAAACCAGGACTGAACCAGGACTGAACCAGGACTGAACCAGGACTAAACCAGGACTGAACCAGGACTGAACCAGGACTGAACCAGGACTAAACCAGGACTGAACCAGGACTAAACCAGGACTGAACCAGGACTGAGCCAGGACTGAACCAGGACTGAACCAGGCCCGAACCAGGACTGAACCAGGACTGAACCAGGACTGAACCAGGACTGAACCAGGACTGAACCAGGCCCGAACCAGGCCCGAACCAGGACCGAACCAGGACCGAACCAGGACTGAACCAGGACTTAACCAGGACTGAACCAGGACTGAACCAGGACTGAACCAGGACTGAACCAGGACTGAACCAGGACTAAATCAGGACTGAACCAGGACTGAACCAGGACTGAACCAGGCCCGAACCAGGACCGAACCAGGACCGAACCAGGACTGAACCAGGACTGAACCAGGGCTGAACCAGGACTGAACCAGGACTGAACCAGGACTGAACCAGGACTGAACCAGGACTGAACCAGGACTAAACCAGGACTGAACCAGGACTGAACCAGGACTGAACCAGGACTAAATCAGGACTGAACCAGGACTGAACCAGGACTGAACCAGGACTGAACCAGGCCCGAACCAGGACTGAACCAGGACTGAACCAGGACTTAATCAGGACTTAACCAGGACTAAACCAGGACTGAACCAGGACTGAACCAGGACTGAACCAGGCCCGAACCAGGACTGAACCAGGACTAAATCAGGACTGAACCAGGACTGAACCAGGACTGAACCAGGACTGAACCAGGACTAAACCAGGACTAAACCAGGTCTAAACCAGGACTAAATCAGGACTGAACCAGGACTGAACCAGGACTGAACCAGGACTGAACCAGGTCTAAACCAGGACTGAACCAGGACTGAACCAGGACTAAAGCAGGACTAAACCAGGACTAAACCAGGTCTAAACCAGGACTAAAGCAGGACTAAACCAGGACCAAACCAGGACTAAACCAGGTCTAAACCAGGACTAAAGCAGGACTAAACCAGGACTAAACCAGGTCTAAACCAGGACTAAAGCAGGACTAAACCAGGACTAAACCAGGTCTAAAGCAGGACTAAACCAGGACTAAACCAGGTCTAAACCAGGGCTAAAGTAGGACTAAACCAGGACTAAACCAGGTCTAAACCAGGACTAAAGCAGGACTAAACCAGGTCTAAAGCAGGTCTAAACCAGGACTAAAGCAGGACTAAACCAGGACTAAACCAGGTCTAAACCAGGACTCTTCATAATCTCTTGATAAATGATCAGATGCAGATCCAAACTGTCCATCTTCTTCACCAGGTTCTTCCCGGCAGGGAAAGCCCTGTCTGCACCTGTCTGCACCTGTCTGCACCTGTCTGCTCCCCCTTGTGTCTCTCTCTCTCTCTCTGTCTCTCTCCCTCCCCTCTCTCTCTCTTTTTAATCCTGTTTGTTTCAGAGCGACAGGTGATGTGTTAAATTTAGATCAGAATGTCCCGCAGAGACCTCCCCCTCCTCTCTCTTACTCTCTCCTTCTCTCCCCCCTCTCTCCCCCTCTCTCACTCTCTCACTCCATCATACAGAGTACGTTCCTGGATGGAGTAAAAGTGCAGTGGAGCAGAATGGGCCCCGGGGCCCGGGCTCAGCCTCCTGTGGGTTCACCTCCAGCTTCAGGAGCATCACCTCTCAGGGCGAGGAGCCTGTGCTGGGGGAGGGGCCTGAGCTAGCGGAGGAGCCAGAGCAGGGGGAGGAGCCTGAGCAGGGGGAGGAGCCTGCGCTGGGGGAGGGGCCTGAGCTGGGGGAGGAGCCTGAGCAGGGGGAGGAGCCTGTGCTGGGGGAGGGGCCTGAGCTGGCGGAGGAGCCAGAGCAGGGGGAGGAGCCTGAGCAGGGGGAGGAGCCTGCGCTGGGGGAGGGGCCTGAGCTGGGGGAGGAGCCTGGGCAGGGGGAGGAGCCTGTGCTGGGGGAGGGGCCTGAGCTGGGGGAGGAGCCTGATCTGGGGGAGGAGCCTGAGCAGGGGGAGGAGCCTGAGCAGGGGGAGGAGCCTGGGCTGGGGGGAGGAGCCTGAACTTCTGCGAGGAGTCGAGACGCACAGATCAGACACACCTCCAGCACAGCTCGTGTCCTCGAGGGAGGGACGCTCCTCGAGGGGGAGAGTGTTGGACGTCACCCCCAAACGACAAGGTCACGCCCCTGAGCCTTAGAGGCGGGAACAGGTCACACTGTTGTGTCGCCTACGAGCAAAACACCAGAGCAAACCTGAGACCAACTCCATTGTTAATACTGGAGACTTCAACGAGCATGTGGACAACGCCCTACAGAGGGGGAGACAGAGGGGAGACAGAGGGGAGACAGAGGGGAGACAGAGGGGGAGACAGAGGGGGAGACAGAGGGGAGACAGAGACACCTGCAGAGGGGGAGACAGAGGGGAGACAGAGACAGAGACACCTGCAGAGGGGGAGACAGAGGGGAGACAGAGACACCTGCAGAGGGGGAGACAGAGGGGAGACAGAGACACCTGCAGAGGGAGAGGCAGAGACAACTGCAGAGGGGGAGACAGAGACAACTGCAGAGGGGGAGACAGAGACAACTGCAGAGGGGGAGATAGAGGGGGAGACAGAGGGGGAGACAGGTGTTCAGTGGGACTTCTGTGTTTGTTACAGTTTGTAGCCTCAAGCTCCATCAGAGCCCGTGGCTCCAGGTCACAGGTCAGAGGTCAAAGGTCACAGGTCAAAGGTCAGAGGTTGTGTCATCAGTGTCTGCAGGAGCTCAGTCCAAAGGCAGAGCTCTACTTTTACCGCTCAAACTACACTCCTGATCCTGGCCTCAGTCGGGCTCCGTTGGGCCTCCGTTGGGCCCATAGACATAAAAATAGTGGACAGACGATCGTCACTCCGCCCCATTCATGATAATGCGGCTCAGTCATGGAGAATTCAAAATGGCCGCGGGTTAGCCCCCACCACTCCCCCCTCGGTGGGGAGGCGGGGAGAGGGCGAATTTGGGGCGGCCTTTTGCTGACGTACTGCCGTCGTAGCCTCTATAGTTACCGCCCACTCGTAGGTGTATGGCTGCGTCCTGACATTTCCGGCGCGTAAAGCCCGCCTTCTTCATTAGATATGCAGGAACTTTAAAAAATCACAGGCTAAACCAGCCTGGTTCAAAAAAATTCACCCCCCTCAGCGTTGTCACAGAGCCGTGAACTAACGTTTGAGACCAAAGCCGTATTTTGAGCCTCAGGCTCTAAAGTAGGTTTTGAAACGTCTAACTCCCCATTGACTTGCATTGAATAATTCTACTTCCGCAGCAGCCCCTAGTGGTCAGCAGCAGATTGCAAACATGGCAGCCTACAGTCGGCGGCTCAATTTGAGCGCGGTAGCCTCGCCCACTGGTTGGGCCTCAGTCAGGCCTCCGTTGGGTCTCAGGGGTGAGTCTCTGTTGGGCCTCCATCGGGCCTCCGTTGGGCCTCCGTTGGGCCTCCGTTGGGCCTCCGTTGGGCCTCAGGGGTGAGTCTCTGTTGGACCTCAGTTGGGCCTCCATTGGGCCTCCGTCGGGCCTCCGTTGGGCCTCAGGGGTGAGTCTCTGTTGGGCCTCCGTTGGGCCTCAGTTGGGCCTCCTTTGGGCCTCAGGGGTGAGTCTCTGTTGGGCTTCCGTTGGGCCTCAGTTGGGCCTCTGTTGGCCCTCCGTTGGGCCTCAGGGGTGAGTCTCCGTTGGGTCTCCGTTGGGCCTCCGTTGGGCCTCCATCGGGCCTCCGTCGGGCCTCCGTTGGGCCTTTGTCGGGCCTCCGTTGGGCCTCCGTTGGGCCTCCGTTGGGCCTCCGTTGGGCCTCCGTTGGGCCTCAGGGGTTAGTCTCCGTTGGGCCTCCGTTGGGCCTCAGGGGTGAGTCTCCGTTGGGCCTCCGTTGGGCCTCCGTTGGGCCTCAGGGGTGAGTCTCCGTTGGGCCTCTGTTGGGCCTCCGTTGGGCCTCTGTTGGGCCTCCATCGGGCCTTGGTCGGGCCTCAGTTGGGCCTCCGTTGGGCCTCCATCGGGCCTCCATCGGGCCTCAGTTGGGCCTCAGGGGTGAGTCTCTGTTGGGCCTCGGTCAGGCCTTCGTTGGGCCTCTGTTGGGCCTCGGTCGGGCCTCCATCGGGCCTCAGTTGGGCCTCCGTCGGGCCTCCATTGGGCCTCCGTTGGGCCTCAGTCGGGCCTCCATTGGGCCTCCGTTGGGCCTCCGTTGGGCCTCCGTTGGGCCTCCATCGGGCCTCTGTTGGGCCTCCATCGGGCCTTGGTCGGGCCTCAGTTGGGCCTCCGTTGGGCCTCCATCGGGCCTCCATCGGGCCTCAGTTGGGCCTCAGGGGTGAGTCTCTGTTGGGCCTCGGTCAGGCCTTCGTTGGGCCTCTGTTGGGCCTCTGTTGGGCCTCTGTTGGGCCTCCATCGGGCCTTGGTCGGGCCTCAGTTGGGCCTCCGTTGGGCCTCCATCGGGCCTCCATCGGGCCTCAGTTGGGCCTCAGGGGTGAGTCTCTGTTGGGCCTCGGTCGGGCCTCCATCGGGCCTCAGTTGGGCCTCCGTCGGGCCTCCATTGGGCCTCAGTTGGGCCTCAGTCGGGCCTCAGTCGGGCCTCCGTTGGGCCTCTGTTGGGCCTCAGTTGGGCCTCAGTCGGGCCTCAGTTGGGCCTCTGTTGGGCCTCCGTTGGGCCTCCGTTGGGCCTCGGTCGGGCCTCACTCGGGCCTCAGTTGGGCCTCGGTCGGGCCTCAGTTGGGCCTCAGGGGTGAGTCTCTATTGGGCCTCGGTCGGGCCTTCATCGGGCCTCAGTTGGGCCTCCGTTGGGCCTCAGTTGGGCCTCTGGGGTGAGTCTCTATTGGGCCTCCATTGGGCCTCCGTTGGGCCTCCGTTGGGCCTCCGTTGGGCCTCCATCGGGCCTCCGTTGGGCCTCCGTTGGGCCTCCGTTGGGCCTCCGTCGGGCCTCCGTCGGGCCTCAGTTGGGCCTCCGTTGGGCCTCAGTTGGGCCTCAGGGGTGAGTCTCTATTGGGCCTCGGTCGGGCCTTCATCGGGCCTCAGTTGGGCCTCCGTTGGGCCTCAGTTGGGCCTCAGGGGTGAGTCTCTATTGGGCCTCGGTCGGGCCTCCGTTGGGCCTCAGTTGGGCCTCCGTTGGGCCTCCGTTGGGCCTCCATCGGGCCTCAGTTGCCTGTAAACGTCTGTGTCGTGCACGGGGCTCAGGGCGGCTGTGTTTACATGACTACATTACCCATGATGCCGCGGTGGTGCTGCACACACCATATTTGGGCGTGAGCTGCACAGATGGATCATCTGTCGTTGTGTTTGTGCCTCAGACGTTCTGCTGCTGGAGCCTCAGGGTCAAACACCAGAGCCACACGACGAGGAGCCCCTTCAGAAGATACTGTCTGTTGTTTTGAAGATTTGCAAAATATGAATATTGAGTTTATTATTTAAGTAAAAACTGCTACAAAAAGAGCTGATTTCTGCACTTTTCTGATTCATTTGACAAACATTTCACATTTGTTTGACAATTAAACTTCAACTACTACAGTTTAAAGTCTCTCTGACAGATTAAACCCCCTCCTTGAACCGCCACCTTAACGTGGTGGAGGGGTTTGAGTACCCGAATGATCCTGGGAGCTATGTTGTCGGGGGCTTCATGCCCCTGGTAGGGTCACCCATGGCAAACAGGTCCTGGGTGACGGGTCAGACTAAGAGCGGTTCAGAAGCCTCTTATGACGAGTATAAAACCAAGGACGTGTACGTCGCCCGGACTGGCGTCACCGGGGCCCCACCCTGGAGCCAGGCCTGGGGTGGGCGCTTCGGCGGCGTCTGGTGGCCGGGCCTTTCCCCACGGGGCCCGGTCGGGCACAGCCAGAAGGAGCGACGTGGGGCCGCCCTCCCGTGGGCCCACCACCTGCAGGAGGATCCATAAGGGGCCGGTGCAAAGAGATCTGGGTGGCATTCGAAGGCAGGGGCCTCGACGACCGGATCTCCGGACACAGAAACTAGCTCTGGGGACATGGAATGTCACCTCGCTGGGGGGGAAGGAGCCTGAGCTCGTGCGGGAGGTTGAGCGCTTCCGACTAGATATAGTCGGCCTCACCTCCACGCACAGCCTGGGCTCTGGAACCCGTCTCCTCGAGAGGGGCTGGACGCTCCATTTCTCTGGCGTTGCCCGCGGGGAGAGGCGGCGGGCTGGTGTGGGCTTGCTCATAGCCCCACAGCTCAGCCGTCACGTGTTGGAGTTCACCCCGGTGAACGAGAGGGTCGCATCCCTCCGCCTTCGGGTGGGGGACAGGTCTCTCACCGTTGTGTCGGCCTACGGGCCGAACAACGGTGCAGAGTACCCGGCCTTCTTGGAGTCTCTGGGAGGGGTAGTCTCTGGATGTTGTGGGACTGTCTTGGCTGACACGTCTCTGCAACATCGCGTGGCGGTCTGGGACGGTACCTCTGGACTGGCAGACCGGGGTGACCGGGGTGAACAACGGTGCAGAGTACCCGGCCTTCTTGGAGTCTCTGGGAGGGGTACTGGACAGTGCACCCCCCGGGGACTCCGTTGTTCTACTGGGGGACTTCAACGCCCATGTGGGCAACGACAGTGACACCTGGAGAGGGGTAATCGGGAGGAACGGCCCCCCCGATCTGAACCCGAGTGGTGTTCAGTTATTGGACTTCTGTGTCAGTCACAGCTTGTCCATAACGAACACCATGTTCAAGCACAAGGTCCATCAGTGCACGTGGCACCAGGACACCCTAGGCCGGAGGTCGATGATCGACTTTGTTGTCGTGTCATCTGACCTTCGGCCGCGCGGTCTTGACACTGGTGAAGAGAGGGGCGGAGCTGTCAACCGATCACCACCTGGTGGTGAGTTGGATCCGCTGGCGGGGGAGGAAGCCGGAACGACTTGGTAGGCCCAAGCGCATCGTGAGGGTCTGCTGGGAACGTCTGGCAGAGCCCTCTGTCAGCAGGGTTTTCAACTCACACCTCCGGGAGAACTTCTCCCAGATCCCGGGGGAGGCTGGAGACATTGAGTCCGAGTGGACCATGTTCTCCACCTCCATTGTCGATGCGGCAGCTCGTAGCTGTGGTCGCAAGGTCTCTGGTGCCTGTCGCGGCGGCAATCCCCGAACCCGGTGGTGGACACCGGAAGTAAGGGATGCCGTCAGGCTGAAGAAGGAGGCCTACCGGGCCTTGCTGGCTTGTGGGACTCCTGAAGCAGCTGACAGGTACCGGCAGGCCAAGCGTGCTGCAGCCCGTGCTGTCGCAGAGGCAAAAACTCGGGATTGGGAGGAGTTCGGGGAGGCCATGGAGGAGGACTATCGGTCGGCCTCAAAGAAATTCTGGCAAACCGTCCGACGCCTCAGGAGGGGGAAGCAGTGCTTCACCAACACCGTTTACGGTGCGGGTGGAGAGCTGTTGACCTCGACTAGGGATGTGGTTGGACTGTGGAAGGAATACTTTGAGGACCTCCTCAATCCCACTGTCACGTCTTCCGAGGAGGAAGCAGAGACTGAGATCTTGGAGGCGGACTCATCCATCACCCTGGCTGAAGTCACTGAGGTTGTCGGCAAGCTCCTTGGTGGCAAGGCTCCGGGGGTGGATGAGATCCGCCCTGAGTATCTTAAGTCTCTGGTTGTTGAGGGACTGTCTTGGCTGACACGTCTCTGCAACGTTGTGTGGCGGTCTGGGACGGTACCTCTGGACTGGCAGACCGGGGTGGTGGTCCCTCTGTATAAAAAGGGGGACCGGAGGGTGTGTTCCAACCACAGGGGGATCACACTCCTCAGCCTCCCCGGTAAGGTCTATTCCAGGGTACTGGAGAGGAGAATCCGACCGATAGTTGAACCTCGGATTCAGGAGGAGCCTGTGGTTTTCGTCCCGGTCGTGGAACACTGGACCAGCTCTATACTCTCCATCGGGTGCTCAAGGGTTCATGGGAGTTTGCCCAACCAGTCCACATGTGCTTTGTGGACCTGGAGAAGGCATTCGACCGTGTGCCCCGGGGCGCCTTGTGGGGGGTGCTCCGGGAGTATGGGGTCCGGGGCCCTTTGTTAAGGGCTGTCCGGTCCCTGTATGACCGGAGCAGGAGCTGTGTTCGCATTGCCGGCAGTAAGTCAGACCTGTTCCCGGTGCATGTTGGACTCCGCCAGGGCTGCCCTTTGTCACCGGTTCTGTTCATAGTTTTTATGGACAGAATTTCTAGGCGCAGTCAGGGCGTGGAGGGCGTCCGGTTTGGGAACCACAGGATCATCTCTGCTGTTTGCGGACGATGTCGTCCTGATGGCTTCCTCAAACCAGGACCTACAGCACTGGGACGGTTTGCAGCCGAGTGTGAAGCGGCTGGGATGAGGATCAGCACCTCCAAATCCGAGGCCATGGTTCTCGACCGGAAAAAGGTGGCTTGCCCTCTCCGGGTGGGTGGAGAGTCCTTACCTCAAGTGGAGGAGTTCAAGTATCTCGGGGTCTTGTTCACGAGTGAGGGAAGGATGGAGCGTGAGATTGACAGGCGGATCGGTGCAGCATCTGCAGTGATGCGGGCGCTGTATCGGACCGTTGTGGTGAAGAGAAAGCTGAGTCGAAAGACGAAGCTCTCGATTTACCGGTCAATCTACGTTCCTACCCTCACCTGGTCATGAGCTCTGGGTAATGACTGAAAGGACAAGATCGCGGATACAAGCGGTCGAAATGAGCTTCCTCCGCCGGGTGGCTGGGCGCTCCCTTAGAGATAGAGAGGAGCTCAGTCACACGGGAGGAGCTCGGAGTAGAGCCGCTGCTCCTCCACGTCGAGAGGAGCCAGCTGAGGTGGCTCGGGCATCTGTTCCGGATGCCTCCTGGATGCCTCCCTCGGGAGGTGTTCTGGGCATGTCCCACCGGGAGGCGGCCCCGGGGTAGACCCAGGACACGCTGGAGGGACTATGTCTCTCGGCTGGCCTGGGAACGCCGATCCCCGGAGGAGCTGGAGGAAGTGTCTGGGGTGAAGGAAGTCTGGGAGTCCCTGCTCAGGCTGCTGCCCCCGCGACCCGGCCCCGGATAAGCGGAAGAAGATGGATGGATGGATGACAGATTAAACTCACATTTGACTAAAACTCACTGAACATGATTCTGTCAGATTGAAACATTTGTCCAGTTTGTGTAAAGTTTATGACGTCACTTCCTGTTGAACATGAGACAAATATGACATCGTTAGAGGTGATTCTACAACCGTTACCATAGCAACCAGACTGTAAACAAGGGCCCACCGTTACCATAGCAACCAGACTGTAAACAAGGGCCCACCGTTACCATAGCAACCAGACCGTAAACAAGGCCCACGTCCACACACATTGTAGGGAAATTAATCAATGAATCGAGTCTAAATCGCAATCAGCAAATCACAAAGACTGCAATGTTCTGTTTCATTCTGAAAATAAAAACCCTGCCATTTAGATTTATTAAAATATTTTCTGAAATAAGCGACAAAAACGTGACAAAAAGCATAAAAATAGGACAAAAAGCGACAAAAACACAATTTAAAGCGACAAAAAGAGACAAAAAATTAGAAAAAAATGACAAATGTGTCTAAAAGTGACAAAAATGTGATCTGAAAAAAACACAAAACTGCAAAACTGGTGAGAACCATCAAATATAAATGACACAACAGTTAGATCTGACAAAAATAATCCGTGATAAGACTTTATTTTGTTGATGACGGTTCAAACTGTGGCCGTGAATGGTTTCTGTGTTTTCAATGGTGCGTCGCCTTCTGAAGTGTAAAGTACAAGTATAAATAATATTGTTTTGAACATTTCTATAGGACAGGGGAAAAAATCAAAATACAGAACTGTAAACATAAGAAAGAGACAAAAAGTAAAAGTTAAAGGAAAAACATTATGCATTTTTAGTGTTATTGTCCTTTAAAGCACAGACTCTGCTGCAGTGACTTTTCTCTCTTTAATCCTGTTCTAACGATGTTCTTCATGTAAAATCACACTGGAGTTACATTCAGTTTCATTCACGCTGTTTTGAGGAATGTTTATTAGAAAATCCTCTCCCTTCGAGCGTCAAACACACTTCCTGCAGAACTCCTTCTGTCCGGGACATATTTTCAGATTGTCTATGTCATTTATCTGAGAATCTTCCTCTGGTTTTCGTCCTTAAATCATTGTTAAACTCGTTCTGATCATTTCTGCCTTTAAACTCGATAACTGCTGCTCAAATCCACACAATGACGTCTTTTCAGCGCTAACTTCATTAGATTGTATATAGCACTGGCGCCATCTGCTGGATGCACTCAGTAAGTGTCATTGCAGGGCAGAGAATGAAGAAGAAACTTTTTATTTTGTTCTTGAACTTGAGCTGAAAATTTAAGGCCCTGAAGAGCAGGTTTGAATGAAAAATGAAAAATGCAGAATATTTTTCCTTTAAACCTGGTCTTGAGGACCTTAAAGCAGGGCGCCCCCTGCAGGTCTCTTGTGAACATACACTCCAGTAAAATCACGCCAAAAGCTTTTTTTTCTTCTTCTTTTTTCCCGCTTCTTTTTTGTTGAAATAAGGACGTTTAATCACATATAAAACATTTCATGTCGCCAAATCTAAAACAGAGAGCTGGTGTTTCTTTGGCGTCAGGAAAGTTGCGGCTGGTTTTCTGCTCAGAGACAGCAGGGGGCGACGATGAGCTTCAAACGCCATGAAAACACATTTACAACCAGCACACGACTTATGAAGACTTTAATGAGGTCAGAATGTGACTTTGTTCTGCTTTAAATCTGCATCATCATGTTTTGAAACACAATTTTTTTTTAATGATGCACTAAATGAACAGTTTTCTCTGCTGTTTGTCCTGACACTGACTGTATTCATCCAGCAGGTGGCGCTTAGTTAATTTATGTTTTGACTTTAAGAGACGCTGCGGTCGGGCTCTGATGTGTTCACAGTGATTTAAAACAGCACAAGATCCTCAGATAAACGATGGATTTGACCTGGACAAACGTCACGGATGGAGGGAGTTCAGCAGGACGTGTGTTTGACGCTCGGAGGGACAGGATTTTATAAAAAAAATATTCATCAAAACAGAATGTGACTCCAGTGTGTTTGATGAAGAACATTGTTAGAACACGATTAAAGGAGAAAAAGTCACTGTGTTCCTGTAAGATATCGTGCATTTAATTTTTAAATTTTTTGTTTTGCATTTTTTATTGTTTATTTTTAAAACTGTATCGATATAAAAGTTCAAATGAAGAGGTCAATGGCAAAAACAGATATCTCAAAAAATTGTCAAAAAGTATTTACATTTTTGTCACCATCATCTACAGATATAATTAATTAAAATGATGTGTTTTGAATTTTATCAAAGAAGCGTGGAATACATTTTTTTTAGCAGTAAAATACATTTTGCTTTTGAAAACATGAAAAAACAAAGACTTGACTGCAAGCTTTTGATGACTTTTTAAAATGGGACTTATATTTTTGCAAATCTCTTCACAAATCTATTTAAACGGAATTGAATGTGGGAGTTTTTGGAGAATGTTCTGTGAGTGTCCAGCAGAGGGCGCCGCAGGACCAGGACTGAGGACAGCAGCGGCTCCAAACCGTTTTGTTTTTTGTTCCACGAGACTATGATTGTTTATTCATTTATTTATTCTTTTTGTCCAGATCCGATGAATCACTGCTGAGTTAAACATCCGGATGACGCTGTGACTCACGTGTTTTCTCCGTGAATCGAGCTCAGATTCTTCTCCAAACAAGAAAAAATGAGCGTAAAATGTTCTAAAAATGTAACAGGACTTTTATCTTTTTCACTTTTTCACTTCAGAACGAGCCCCTGAATCTCATTTTACAGAAATGATCTTCATCTTTAAAGGGAACCTGACAAACCTTCAAACTTGAGTCTGAATGAAAAAGAGTTTAATCACATTAACAACAATAACACCATCGTCACCAAAGTCAAACAAACAAACAAAGAAAAATGAAACGTGAACGGAAGGAATTCTGGACAAAACGAGGGAAACGTCCTGCATTTTGGTGTTTGTTTTTCAGATTGAGTTCGTTTGTTTGGATCATTCATTGCCACAAACTCCTTCAGTTATTTATTTGTTCTTTTGACAAAAACAATAAAGAGCTGCAGACAAAGACATCCAGCAGAGGGCGCACATCAGCACTAATTACAAACTGTACATTATTCCTACAATAATGGACTAAAATGACTTAAATATATAAATACAAGTATAAATGTAGAAAAGAATGAAAGAATATAAGCAGGGGTGAATACAATTATAAATAAAATGTTCACATTAATAAATAAATGAATAGTTTTATACAGAAAAGCGAACATTTTTAGCATAAAAAGAAAAACTTACATTTAGATATTTATTTATGCATTTAACACACACACACACACTGTACACACACACACTGTGACGTCACCGACTCACAGACATTAACAATCGAGCAGATAGACATGGATTGAGCATGTGCAGTTTCGTTCAACTTCATTGCCGCTATCTGCTCGATTGTTAATGTCTGTGAGTCGGTGACGTCATATTGACAGTTTGATCACTGCTGAAATTCGTATTCTCAAGAAAGAAACCACACGCACAGACAAAAAAGGTGTATTCACAATTAGGAAATCACTCACACATTTTTGTATATTTGTATTTGTAAGTATGAAATGTTTGTATTTGTAAATATGAAATTCTATGTTTTTTAAATTCGTATTCTCTTGATTAAGAATTTACTAAATTGATTTTATGCACAAATATAGATAAATACGCACGTATTTTAATTTGATATGCACGTCTTTATTGACAGTAACCTTATCCCATACACCTGTAACACCGACCTGTAACACCGACCTGTAACACCGACCTGTAACACCCACCTGTAACACCCACATGTAACACCCACATGTAACACCGACCTGTAACATGAACATGTAACACCCACCTGTAACACCGACCTATAACACCCACCTGTAACACCCACCTGTAACACCCACCTGTAACACCCACCTGTAACACCCACCTGTAACACCGACCTATAACACCCACCTGTAACACCCACCTGTAACACCGACCTGTAACACCGACCTATAACACCCACCTGTAACACCGACCTGTAACACCGACCTATAACACCCACCTGTAACACCGACCTGTAACACCGACCTATAACACCCACCTGTAACACCCACCTGTAACACCGACCTGTAACACCCACCTGTAACACCCACCTGTAACACCAACCTGTAACACCGACCTATAACACCCACCTGTAACACCGACCTGTAACACCGACCTATAACACCCACCTGTAACACCGACCTGTAACACCGACCTATAACACCCACCTGTAACACCGACCTGTAACACCGACCTATAACACCCACCTGTAACACCGACCTGTAACACCGACCTGTAACACCGACCTGTAACACCGACCTGTAACACCGACCTGTAACACCGACCTGTAACACCGACCTGTAACACCCACCTGTAACACCCACCTGTAACACCGACCTGTAACACCCACCTGTAACACCCACCTGTAACACCGACCTATAACACCCACCTGTAACACCGACCTGTAACACCGACCTATAACACCGACCTATAACATCCACCTGTAACACCGACCTGTAACACCGACCTATAACACCCACCTGTAACACCGACCTGTAACACCGACCTATAACACCCACCTGTAACACCGACCTGTAACACCGACCTATAACACCCACCTGTAACACCGACCTGTAACACCGACCTATAACACCCACCTGTAACACCCACCTGTAACACCCACCTGTAACACCCACCTGTAACACCCACCTGTAACACCAACCTGTAACACCGACCTATAACACCCACCTGTAACACCGACCTGTAACACCGACCTATAACACCGACCTATAACACCCACCTGTAACACCGACCTGTAACACCGACCTATAACACCCACCTGTAACACCGACCTGTAACACCCACCTGTAACACCCACCTGTAACACCGACCTA
>CM033634.1:1706421-1723921 GCA_019453435.1 Rhinogobius similis | reverse complement strand
AGCTCAACAGAAAATAAGTTCTACTCGACTAAAAAGACGTTTTCAGGGGCCGGAGCGTGTGACGTGTTGTGTCTCGTGTTCCTTAAACATAAATCAATCTACTTTATGTAACATTTTAGCCTCAGACTTTTCCCTCGTTTGTCATTAGCTTTAACAGAGTTCTCGTCAAACGGAAGTGCGTTTACAACAAAAGTGCAAAAAACGGCAAAAAGTGGGCGGGGCAGAATAAGGTCAATACAGTTTCCCTCACGTTTGCCACAGAAGACACTAAGCCCAGTCCTTCCTCAGTTTATTTCATGTGCACTCTTCAACTCAAAAACATTTCCCTCATTACAAATAATCCAATCAATTTATTTTCCCCAACAGTTTCCTCGATGGGCCACAGGGAGAAAACAAAGAAAGAAAATGAATTCAGCAACTGACCCTCTTTCTCTGCAAAAAGAAACCTCCAGTGCAGAGAGAGTTCCTCTAGGCACATGAGGCCATCTTGGTCACAGGTCAGGGTCGTGGGGCAGTGTCTGAAACAGAGTCAAATCAAATCAATGTATTTTTCTAATGCCCAAAATCACAACAACAGTTGCCTCGATGGGCCACAGGTCAAAGCAGTTCAGATAACTGTCCCAGAATGCCCCTGTCCTTTGACCCTCCTTCAGGAAAAACTACAAAAAACCCCACGGGACAAAGTATAAACCTCAGGAGAACCACAGTGAAGGAGAGATCCTACTCCCACGGACGGACAGGCTGCAGATGAACTAGGACTGACATCCACTTGGACTGAACCAGAACCACTCAAGAGGGAGGAGGCTTTAAAGAGTTCCTCCAGGCGGACGAGGAGCAGTCCACCAGTGTAGAGAGATCCTCCAGGAGGACGAGGAGCAGTCCACCAGTGTAGAGAGATCCTCCAGCAGGAGATGAGGAACAGTTCATCTAAAGTAGAAGGAGTTGGTCCAGGCAGACGAGGTGTGGCTAATCCAGGGTTGAGGGAGTTCCTCCAGGCGGGTGGAGCATAGATCCTCCAGTGTAGAGATCGATCCTCCAGACAGGTGGGGGGGGGGGGGGGGGTCGTCACTGGAGCAGCCGCAGCAGTGACTGAAAATATGAGAGAGAAAAAACATGTGAACAGCAATGATCAGACTCCAGATGAATCTTAAATGTTGTTGTTGAAAGTAGAAGAAGCAGAGACAGTGTGAGCTCCAGACTCCTCCAGCACAGCAGGGGGCAGCAGAGCTAAATCTGTAGGTTGTTATTTCCGTTCCTAACTCAACTGAGCGTAAACTATTTCAAAGAGGAACGACACACCGCCTGAACGCCAGAGCAGGGTCTTAATTTGAGAATTTTGTTCCTTTTCTGATTCTGATGATCTAATCTGACCAGGACCAGGACCAGACCAGGACCAGGACCAGGGCCAGGGCCAGGGCCAGGGCCAGGGCCAGGACCAGGGCCAGGGCCAGGGCCAGGACCAGACCTGGGACTGGGACCGGGGCCAGGGCCAGGGCCAGAACCAGACCAGGACCAGGGCCAGGGCCAGGGCCAGGACCAGAGACCAGGACCAGAGACCAGGACCAGGACCAGGACCAGACCCGGGGCCGGGGCCAGGACCAGACCAGGACCAGGACCAGGGCCAGGGCCAGGGCCAGGACCAGGACCAGGACCAGGACCAGGACCAGGACCAGAGACCAGGACCAGGACCAGACCAGGACCAGAGACCAGGGCCAGGGCCAGGGCCAGGACCAGACCAGGACCAGAGCCAAGACCAAGACCAGGGCCAGGGCCAGGGCCAGGGCCAGGACCAGGACCAGAACCAGGACTATGACCAGACCAGGACCAGGACTGGGCTCAGATCTGGTCCTGGGGAACGGGTCAAACGCAGAGACACATTTTCCACAGAAACAAACCCCTTGAACTGAGGCCCCTGCACCTCGGTGGAATCTGCAGCGACAAACAGGGCCGTCCCATTGTCAGACAGGGCCGTCCCATTGTCAGACAGGGCCGTCCCATTGTCAGACAGGGCCGTCCCATTGTTAGACAGGGCCAAGTGTGTCTTTTGGCGCGTAATGAGGTCGTGGAGCGACGGGGGCGCGCTCCGTGCCTTTGTCCCGCGGGGGGCGCTCTGTGCTCGCGCCTCTGAATGTGACGATGACTTCTCTGTGAAGAGGCTGAATGTACCTGAAGAGGCTGAGAACACGCACGCTTTACCACTCTGCAGGGCCGGAGCTGCACTCAGAGGGCCCCGGGACACGCTGGACGAGAGGGAACCAGACGCAGGTCAAAACATGACACAGAAAGCAGATAGAAACAGAAAAGAATCATTTCTCTGCAAAGGAAAAAATAAAAGTGACAAAAATCAAAGAAAAAAAAACAAAAAAACATTAAATGCAACAAAACTGCGACTAAAAGCAACAAAAACACAACTAAAAGCGACTGAAAGAGACTATTAGGAACACAAAGTGACCAAAAGTGACAAAAAGAGAGTAAAAGTGACGAAAAAGTGTCTAAAAGCCACAAAATGCAACTGAAAGAGACAAAATGCAAATAAAAGCGACAAAACCAAGACTAAAAGTGACCAAATGCAATTGACAGAGAATATTAACAACAAAAGGTGACCAAAAGTGGTGAAGATGGCACAAAGCGCCCAATAGCAACAAAACACAACCAAAAGTGACAAAAGCTCGACTGAGAGCGACAAGAACATGATTGAAAGCAACTTAAAGTGACAGAGCGCAACTAGAACAGACAATTAACCACAAAAACATGTGAAAACTACAAAAATGTGACTTTAGTGACAGAAACACTTGATCTTCACGACTCAAACTCTGACTTGATCTTGTGATAAAGTGCTTTATTTCACTGATGCTAACGATATGTTTAGCCGTTAGCAAAACACGTTAGCAGGAGCTGTTTCCTGTTTCTCTGATGTTTCCAGGTCATAATCATCACATGATCCAAACGTGACATAAAGAGGCTCAAACGAGTCTTTGAAGGAAATAAATGTAGAAAAATACAAACAGGAAGTAGTTTCTTGTTTAGTCGTCTCGGTGCAGTTGTGTCAGTCGTGTCAGTCGTGTCGGTGCAGTCGTGTCAGTCGTGTCGGTGCAGTCGTGTCGGTGCAGTCGTGTCAGTCGTGTCGGTGCAGTCGTGTCGGTGCAGTCGTGTCAGTCGTGTCGGTGCAGTCGTGTCGGTGCAGTCGTGTCGGTGCAGTCGTGTCAGTCGTGTTGGTGCAGTCGTCGGTGCAGTCGTGTCGTGTCAGTCGTGTCGGTGCAGTCGTGTCGGTGCAGTCGTGTCAGTCGTGTCGGTGCAGTCGTGTTGGTGCAGTCGTGTCAGTCGTGTCGGTGCAGTCATCTCTGTGCAGTCGTGTCGGTGCAGTCGTGTTGGTGCAGTCGTGTCAGTCGTGTCGGTGCAGTCGTGTCGGTGCAGTCGTGTCAGTCGTGTTGGTGCAGTCGTGTTGGTGCAGTCGTGTCAGTCGTGTCGGTGCAGTCGTGTCGGTGCAGTCGCGTCGGTGCAGTCGTGTCGGTGCAGTCGTGTCGGTGCAGTCGTGTCGGTGCAGTCGCGGGGCAGCAGCTCCGCCTCTGCAGCGTCACCTCCGCCTCCGCCGCGCTCCGCTCTGGAGGTTACACAAACACTCGAGCGCATTCTCCACGCCGTGTTTCTCTCATTGTTCCGGGGTCAAGTCCACGGTCACCTGCGCGCGCTCTCATTGGTCCGCGCGCTCTCTCCAGAACGCGCCTTTCAAGCGGCCCATCGCGGAAAGAGGCTCGTCCCCTGGCAACGCGCGCACTCCACGCTCACCTTCTCGCGGCGCGGCACAGCGGCGCAGCACGCGGGAGGAGCAGCCTTGGCCCGCGGGTCGAGAGCCTCTTCAGCTCCGTGGAATAATGCACTGCCGCGGCGCGGAGGAGGCGGCGGCGTGCGAGAGACAAACGCGCCGCTCCGGCACCGCGCGGCACAACAGAGTCAAGCGCGTCAAATGAACATTAACTGGTCAAATATGGAAATAACTCTGAAAACACATCACTCACACGGTGTCAAGAGACTTTTAGTTTTAATATTTCTGCCGCTCTGTTTTCCGCACGTGCGGCGCCCTGCACTTCTCCGCGCGCCCCTTTAATCATCATTAACGTGAAAACATGACGCACGAGCCGCTGGAAACACTCCATGTGCACCGGGCCCAAAAAATAAAACATAACATTTAGAAACGGTGTCTGTCCTGCGGTTTGTGTTTGATTCTGAACGTGACGTTTCCTTCAAACAAACCGCGGATCTCACTGGTGTTTGTGCAAATGCTCTTCATCAATAATAACAACAATAATAATAATAATAATAATAATAATAATAATAATAATAATAATAATAATAATAATAATAATAATAACAATAATAATAATAATAATACATTTTATTTATAAGCGCCTTTCAAAACACCCAAGGACACTGTACGGGACAAGAAATAAAAAGAACAGAATCAAACCCACAAACAGAGCTGGATGAAGGTGTTGGAGTGACAGAGTCTGTGGTGCAGGAGGAGTTAGACCGTCGTGACAGGTTAGTTTGATCCTTCTGATGATGTGTCGTTGCTATAGTGATCCGGGCCTGATCTGATGGACCTGGAGCTGTGGTTCACGGTCACGAGGAGCTCACACTGGACGAAGTAATAATAATAAAATTAATGGAATAATAAAAGATGAAACTGACCATTTTACAGACCCTTAAAAGAAGGTTCTTCAGTTGGACGTTTGTTGGACACAAAGGACTCACAGAAGCTGAGGACGTTCCTCTGGACCTGAGTCTTAAACACCCGGATGCCCTGGAGGAACATCTCGATTGTGACGTTCAGAGGATATTTTCACAAAGCATCAGGAGCGTGATGAATGTGTCGTGTCCCTGAACATCTCGGACTCATCGTGACGAGTCTCAGATGTTCCATTATTTCATTCAGCACGAGTCCAAAGGGCCACAGGAGGGCGCTGTAGCCTGGGCCTGGCTCATGGACTGGGCCTCGTCAATTTTACATTTTAAAATCGACTTCAAATAAGGTTATTATTGTTCATAGTTTTTATTCTAAACCTAGGAACCTAAATGTCCTGAACCTCCCACATTTCTCTAAAGTTCATCGATGGTTTAAATGATGTGACACTCGGTGAAGATGAACCAGCGCCGGTGCCTTAAATACTGTGTTTTTGTTTGGTCCAAACTCACCATGTTCTGTTCAACAAGAGGCTGAGGCCCACAGTATGTTTTAGTCTCATTTAAGTGAAAGCTGTGGGCCGGGTCTGTGGGCCGAGTGTGTGGGCCGGGTGTGTGGGCCGAGTGTGTGGGCCGGGTGTGTGGGCCAAGTGTGTGGGCCGGGCGTGTGGACCGAGCGTGTGGGCCGAGCGTGTGTATGGGCCGAGTGTGTGGGCCAGGTGTATGGGCCGAGTGTGTGGGCCGAGTGTGTGGGCCGAGCGTGTGTATGGGCCGGGTGTGTGGGCCGAGTGTGTGGGCTGAGCGTGTGTGTGGGCCGGGTGTGTGGGCCGAGTGTGTGGGCTGAGCGTGTGTATGGGCCGAGTGTGTGGGCCAGGTGTAAGGGCCGAGTGTGTGGGCCGAGTGTGTGGGCCGAGCATGTGTATGGGCCGGGTGTGTGGGCCAAGTGTGTGGGCCGGGCGTGTGGACCGAGCGTGTGGGCCGAGCGTGTGTATGGGCCGAGCGTGTGTATGGGCCGGGTGTGTGGGCCGAGTGTGTGGGCCGAGTGTGTGGGCCGAGCGTGTGTATGGGCCGTGTGTGTGGGCCGAGTGTGTGGGCGGGCGTGTGGGCGGGTGTGTGGAGCCAAGTGTGTGGGCGAGGCGTGTGGACGGCGTGTGGGCGGCGTGTGTATGGGCCGAGTGTGTGGGCCAGGTGTATGGGCCGAGTGTGTGGGCCGAGTGTGTGGGCCGAGCGTGTGTATGGGCCGGGTGTGTGGGCCGAGTGTGTGGGCTGAGCGTGTGTGTGGGCCGGGTGTGTGGGCCGAGTGTGTGGGCTGAGCGTGTGTATGGGCCGAGTGTGTGGGCCAGGTGTAAGGCCAGAGTGTGTGGGCCTGGTGTGAGGGCCGAGAGCATGTGTATGGGCGGTGTGTGGAGGCCAGAGTGTGTGGGCAGGCGTGTGGACCCGGCGTGTGGGCGGTGCGTGTGTATGGGCCGAGCGTGTGTATGGGCCGGGTGTGTGGGCCGAGTGTGTGGGCCGAGTGTGTGGGCCGAGCGTGTGTATGGGCCGGGTGTGTGGGCCGAGTGTGTGGGCCGGGCGTGTGGGCCGGGTGTGTGGGCCAAGTGTGTGGGCCGTGCGTGTGGATGGTGCGTGTGGGGGGTGCTTGTGTAAGGGCCGAGTGTGTGGGCCAGGTGTATGGGCCGAGTGTGTGGGCCGAGTGTGTGGGCGGCGTGTGTATGGGCGGGTGTGTGGGCGAGTGTGTGGGCTGGCGTGTGTGTGGGCGGTGTGTGGGCGAGTGTGTGGGCTGGCGTGTGTATGGGCCGAGTGTGTGGGCCAGGTGTAAGGGCCGAGTGTGTGGGCCGAGTGTGTGGGCCGAGCATGTGTATGGGCCGGGTGTGTTGGCCAAGTGTGTGGGCCGGGCGTGTGGACGGCGTGTGGGCGGCGTGTGTATGGGCGGCGTGTGTATGGGCCGGGTGTGTGGGCCGAGTGTGTGGGCCGAGTGTGTGGGCCGAGCGTGTGTATGGGCCGGGTGTGTGGGCCGAGTGTGTGGGCCGGGCGTGTGGGCCGGGTGTGTGGGCCAAGTGTGTGGGCCGGGCGTGTGGACCGAGCGTGTGGGCCGAGCGTGTGTATGGGCCGAGTGTGTGGGCCAGGTGTATGGGCCGAGTGTGTGGGCCGAGTGTGTGGGCAGCGGCGTGTATGGGCCGGGTGTGTGGGCCGAGTGTGTGGGCTGAGCGTGTGTGTGGGCCGGGTGTGTGGGCCGAGTGTGTGGGCTGAGCGTGTGTATGGGCCGAGTGTGTGGGCCAGGTGTAAGGGCCGAGTGTGTGGGCCGAGTGTGTGGGCCGAGCATGTGTATGGGCCGGGTGTGTGGGCCAAGTGTGTGGGCCGGGCGTGTGGACCGAGCGTGTGGGGGGAGCGTGTGGTTGGGGCGAGCGTGTGTATGGGCCGGGTGTGTGGGCCGAGTGTGTGGGCCGAGTGTGTGGGCTGAGCGTGTGTCTGGGCCGGGTGTGTGGGCCGAGTGTGTGGGCTGAGCGTGTGTGTGGGCCGGGTGTGTGGGCCGAGCGTGTGTATGGGCCGGGTGTGTGGGCCGGGTCTGTGGGCCGGGCGTGTGGGCCGGGTGTGTGGGCCAAGTGTGTGGGCCGGGCGTGTGGACCGAGCGTGTGTATGGGCCGGGTGTGTGAGCCGGGTGTGTGGGCCAAGTGTGTGGGCCGAGTGTGTGGGCCAAGTGTGTGGGCCAGGTGTAAGGGCCGAGTGTGTGGGCCAAGTGTGTGGGCCGAGTGTGTGGGCCGGGTGTGTGGGCCAAGTGTGTGGGCCGAGCGTGTGGGCTGAGCGTGTGTGTGGGCCGGGTGTGTGGGCCGGGTGTGTGGGCCAAGTGTGTGGGCCGGGAGTGTGGGCCGGGTGTGTGGGCCAAGTGTGTGGGCCGGGCGTGTGGGCCGAGCGTGTGGGCCAGGTGTAAGGGCCGAGTGTGTGGGCTGAGCGTGTGGGCCAGGTGTAAGGGCCGAGTGTGTGGGCCAGGTGTAAGGGCCGAGTGTGTGGGCCGAGCGTGTGTATGGGCCGGGTGTGTGGGCCGGGTGTGTGGGCTGAGTGTGTGTGTGGGCCGTGTGTGTGGGCCGGGTGTGTGGGCCGAGCGTGTGGGCTGAGCGTGTGTGTGGGCCGGGTGTGTGGGCCAAGTGTGTGGGCCAAGTGTGTGGACCGAGTGTGTGGGCCGGGCGTGTGGGCCGAGCGTGTGGGCCGAGTGTGTGGGCCAAGTGTGTGGGCTGAGCGTGTGGGCCGAGTGTGTGGGCCAGGTGTAAGGGCCGAGTGTGTGGGCCAAGTGTGTGGGCCGGGCGTGTGGGCCGGGCGTGTGGGCCGGGTGTGTGGGCCGAGTGTGTGGGCTGAGCGTGTGTGTGGGCCGGGTGTGTGGGCCAAGTGTGTGGGCCGGGCGTGTGGGCCGAGCGTGTGGGCCAGGTGTAAGGGCCGAGTGTGTGGGCCGAGCGTGTGGGCCGAGTGTGTGGGCTGAGCGTGTGGGCCGAGCGTGTGGGCCGAGCGTGTGGGCCGAGTGTGTGGGCCGGGCGTGTGGGCCGAGCGTGTGGGCCGAGCGTGTGGGCCGAGCGTGTGGGCCGGCGGCACATTCTGTTGGTCAGTTCTATTTAACACAAATGGGGAGGAGCTAAAATGGTTGAACCGTTGGTTCTTGTTGGGCCACGGGGCCCACAGAATCATCAGGTGACATTTTGTGAATTTACATTTTGAAAATGTCAAAGTTCAATGTCATAAAACTGGCTCCTCCCCCGAGAGCATGACGTCATCACAATCACCTGTAACAACAGAAATGTGTCGACCCATCACTTTAAATCATAGAACTATAATAAAACCTGGAAGATGAATCCAAGATGGCCGTCCTGTTTATCCCTATGGAGAGTGCTCATTGGCGCATGACCCCAAAAAAGTTTCTTACTTCCGCATTTACTTCCTGATACGGCTGACATCTTTGTTTTACTTCCTGAAAGCGATGGCTGCCATCTTTGTTTTACTTCCTGAAAGCGGAGGCTGCCATCTTTGTTTTAGGGCGCCATGTGACGACAATCCCCACTTCATATAAAAGCGGTAATTTTGGTGATTTTAGAAGCGGTAGAAAAGAACATTTCCTTCTATTTTATTTAAATACCGATAATAATTCAGTACTGTCCGCAATTATAATTAGCAATTTTAGAAAAAGGCTGGTTCCAAGAGGCTGCAGTACCTCACACGGCCACAAATCAATCTGGGACCACAGACAGAGGGGGCGTACCTTATCCAGTTCATTTAATACATCCATGCTTTAAATGTATGAGTTACATTATATTATATTATATTATATTATATTATATTATATTATATTATATTATATTATATTATATTATATTATATTACATTACATTACATTATATTACATCATTATATCTGCTAAATCAAACACTAAAGCACAGAAATATCATCTTTTGAAAGTTTACAGCGTCACCCTTCTTCCATTTTTAATTTTAATCCGCTCTTTTTGGAGCATTTTTCATATAAACGACGTACTCCATGTTCAAAATGTGCAGAACTTCAAAAGAACCTTCACAAAATCATCCAAAAAACAATGTCCAGCTCTTTTTATATTTGTTTTTATTTTGACCCAAAAACGACCTCCAGAACTTTCTGAAACATCGTTAAACGTTTGAGTGGCGTCTTCAAAAACAGCATTTATTTCACAAATTATTATTTTATTGCTGTATCTCTTACGTTTAGAATACTTTATTTAAATCTGATCTTATTTTTTTGTTTAAATTGTTATTACTATTTTTTTTCCACCACAAACCCCTCGATCACCCGGAAACTGGTCTCCATGACAACAGACAACAGCGTCCGCGGCTAACGGCTCACGGCTAACGGCTAACCCTGCTCCGCGTCACAAAGTGCTCCAAACGGTCCAAATGTCGCGGGTTCACGGCGCGGCTCGTGACGACGATGAGCGGCGCGAGCTGCGTCAATCCGCCGCGGACTTTTACCGCGTGAACCGCGTCCCGGAGCAACTGGAGCGGGCCCTGAACGAGCTGTGCGCCCGGAGACCGAGCGACCTGCACGGGTACCTGGTGAGGGGGAGACCGGGGGAGAGGGGGGAGAGAGGGGGGAGAGGGGAGAGAGGAGAGAGAGAGGGGGGAGAGGGAGAGAGGGGAGAGAGAGAGAGAGAGAGAGAGAGGGAGAGAGGGAGAGAGAGGAGAGAGAGAGGGAGGGAGAGAGAGAGAGGGGAGAGAGAAGGAGACCGAGCGACCTGCACGGCTACCTGGTGAGGAGGGGGGAGAGGGGGAGAGAGAGGGAGAGAGAGGGAGAGAGAGAGAGGGAGAGAGAGAGAGAGAGAGAGAGGGAGAGAGAGAGAGGAGAGAGAAGGAGACCGAGCGACCTGCACGGGTACCTGGTGAGGAGGGGGAGAGGGGAGAGAGAGAGGAGAGAGAGGGGGAGAGAGAGAGAGAGAGGAGAGAGGGGAGAGAGGGGGAGAGAGGAGAGAGAGAGGGAGAGAGAGGAGAGAGGAGACCGAGCGACCTGCACGGGTATCTGGTGAGGAGGACTGGGGGGGAGGGGGAGGAGAGGGGGAGGGGGGGGGGGGGGGGAGGAGAGGGGGAGACTGAGTGACCTCTAACATGAGCTGCTCCTCAGGCTGAGTTCTTCTCCGCTCGGGCCTGTCCTCCTCGGATCAGCAGAGTCCAGGGGCTGGACGTCCTGGACTCCAGAGGACGACCTTCAGTCCAGGCCCAGGTCTACGTCCTCCTCAGGAACCAGGAGAAGGTACTGGACCCGGTCAGACCGGGTCAGACCCGGGTCAGACCTGGTTTAGACCGGGTTCAGACCCGGTTCAGACCTGGTTTAGACCGGGTTTAGACTGGGTTCAGACCTGGTTCAGACCTGATTCAGACCTGGTTCAGACCTGGTTTAGACCCGGTTCAGACCTGGTTCAGACCTGGTTCAAACCTGGTTTAGTCCTGGTTTAGACCCGGTTCAGACCTGGTTCAGACCTGGTTCAAACCTGGTTCAGACCTGGTTCAGACCTGGTTCAGACCAGGGTCAGACCTTGTTCAGACCTGGTTTAGACCCGGTTCAGACCTGGTTTAGACCCGGTTCAGACCTGGTTCAAACCTGGTTTAGTCCTGGTTTAGACCCGGTTCAGACCTGGTTTAGACCTGGTTCAGACCTGGTTCAGACCCGGTTCAGACCCGGTTTAGACCTGGTTTTCTTTGGTCCTCAGTTGGTCTCTTCTGCCTCCGTCGCCTCAAACTTCGGACCCAAAGGCTCCAGCGGTAAAGAGCGAGCGGAGCAGGTGAGCAACGCACTGCAGTGGATCCAGGACCTGAACCAGCAACTCCAGGACCTCAGCCCCGAAGACCAGAGCCAGGTGGACCTCATCCTCAGGTACCTCCAGGTGGACCACATGAACCAGGACTAGACCAGACCAGGACCAGGACTAGACCAGGACCAGACCAGGACCAGACCAGGACCAGGACCAGGACCAGACCAGGACCAGGACCAGACCAGGACCAGACCAGGACCAGACCAGGACCAGGACCAGGACAGGACCAGGACCAGACCAGTGTTTACTGGTCACCAAGTGTTTATCAGGACTAAACCAGGACTGAAGAAGGACTGAAGAAGGACTAAACCAGGACTAAACCAGGACTAAACCAGGACTAAACCAGGACTGAAGAAGGACTAAACCAGGACTAAACCAGGACTAAACCAGGACTAAACCAGGACTGAAGAAGGACTGAAGAAGGACTAAACCAGGACTGAAGAAGGACTGAAGAAGGACTAAACCAGGACTAAACCAGGACTAAACCAGGACTAAACCAGGACTAAACCAGGACTGAAGAAGGACTAAACCAGGTCTAAAGAAGGACTGAAGAAGGACTAAACCAGGACTAAACCAGGACTGAAGAAGGACTAAACCAGGACTAAACCAGGTCTAAAGCAGGTCTAATCCAGGGTGGGTCACTTTGGTTTGTTTTGTCTGAGGGTCAGAGGTCAAAGGTCAGTGTTTCTGGTCTGATGTCGTGCTCTGTTCAACCAGTGGGCGGGGCTACCGCGCTCAAATTGAGCCGCCGACTGTAGGCTGCCATGTTTGCAATCTGCTGCTGACCACTAGGGGCCGCTGTGGAAGTAGAATTATTCAATGCAAGTCAATGGGGAGTTAGACGTTTCCAAACCTACTTTAGAGCCTGAGGCTCAAAATACGGCTTTGGTCTCAAACGTTAGCTTACGGCTCTGTGACGTTAGCTTACGGCTCTGTGACGTTAGCTTACGGCTCCGTGACGTTAGCTCACGGCTCCGTGACGTTAGCTCACGGCTCCGTGACGTTAGCTTACGGCTCCGTGACGTTAGCTTACGGCTCTGTGACGTTAGCTTACGGCTCTGGCTGGTTTAGCCTGTGATTTTTTAAAGTTCGTGCATATCTAATGAAGAAGGCGGGCTTTACGCGCCGGAAATGTCAGGGCGGAGCCAAACACCTACGAGTGGCGGTAACCATAGAGACAACGACGGCAGTACGTCAGCAAAAGGCCGCCCCAAAGTCGCCCTCCCCCCGCCTCCCCACCGAGGGGGGAGTGGTGGGGGCTAACCCGCGGCCATTTTGAATTCTCCATGACTGAGCCGCATTATCATGAAAGGGGCGGAGCCACAACCGTCTGTCCACTATTGTTATGTCTATGGTTCAAACCTGTGACTGCGGCCTCTGTTGGATTTATCTTCATTTTGATCTCTCTCTCTCTGTCTTCTGTCTCTTTCTCCCTGTTACGCTCTTCTCTCTGTTTTCTCTGTTCTGTCTCTCTCTCTCTCTGTCTCTCTCTCTCTCTCTCTGTCTCTCTCTCTCTCTCTCTCTCTCTCTCTCTCTCTGTCTCTCTCTCTCTGTCTCTCTCTCGGTCTCTCTCTCTCTATATTAATAATATATAAATTAATAATAATATGTAAGTGTAATAATATATGTGATAATATATATATATATATATATATATATAGATAATATATATATATATATATATATACATTAATATATATGATATATGATGTATATAGATTAATATATATATGATAATATAATAATAATAGCAAATGTATATATGTGATAATATATATAATAATATATATATTAGTATATATGTAAGTAATAATATATATATAATATATATATACTTATATATATATATATGTATAATAATATATATATATATAAGTATGCTAATATAATAGCATTGTATATATGCAAATGTATGTAATAGCATTATGTAATATATGTAGTAGTATATGTAGTGTAGTATATGGCACAGTGTATGTATGGCAATTAGCCATGTACATGTGCCTTAGCATACAGTGTATGTATGTATAGCATTAGCAGTGTATGCTTGCCAGTGTGTAATATGTGTATGTGGCAATAATAGCAGTGTATTGTATGCACGTGTGCTTGTGTATGTATGTATGTAGTGTATGTATGGCATTGTGTGCATTGTGTGGCATTGGCCAGCATTGTGCTTGTGTATGTAGTGTGCTTGTGTGTATGTGGCATTGTGGCATTGTGTGTGGCAGTGTGTAGTGTGTGGTAGTGGCCTTGTGGCAGGTGTGTGGTGTGTACAGTGTGGCCCAGGCAGGTGTGTGGCAGTGTGTGTGTGTGTAGTGTTGTATATGTGATGTATAATATGTGATGTGATATATATATATATAATATAATATATATATATACTTGATAATATACTTGATAATATATGATAATATATATATATATATGCCCATTAATATATATATGTAGTAATAGCAATGCATTATACTTATTAATATATATGTAGTGTATATATATGTGATAATATGTATATACTTGATAGCATTAATATATATATTATATATGCCAGTATATATATATATGCTTACATTAATATATATGCCCGTGTATATATACTTGATATGTAATATGTGATGTATATATATATGTAGCATATATGCTTGTGTGTATGCAGTAATAGCAGTAGCCTTAATAACATACTTGTGTGCTTGATGGCATTATTAGCATTATGTGTATGTATTGTATGCATATATATGTGTGGCATTAGTAGCAGTGTAGCATTAGCTGTGGCAGTGTATGTATGCAGTGGCCAGTGCCCATGTATAGCCAGCAGTGCATTGGCCTTTGTAGCAGTGGCCATTGTGGTGTGTGGCATTGTGGTGTGCTTGGTGGCTGTGTAGTGTGTAGCCAGGTGTGTGTGTAGCGGTGTGTGTGTGTGTGTGTGGCGGTGTGTGTGTGGTGTGTAGCTGGTTAGTAAGATAATGTGTTTAAGCTGTAATAATATGCTTGCATTAATAATATTATGTGCAACCATGTGTATGTGATTGTGTGTGCATGGTGTGGTGGCTTGTGTGGTGCTAATAGCAGTGTGTATGTATGCTCTGTATCCTTAATATGTATGTGTATGTATAATAGCGTGTAATAATAATAGCCTGGCGAGGTGTACAATGACATTGTGCTGATGTGTGTGCCTCACTGGCGTTGTGTAAGCCAGCCATTGGCCATGTCATCAGCCAGCCAGTGTGTGTGAGTGTGTGCCATGTAGTGTGGCCCAGCCCAGCCTTAGCCAATGGCATTGTGTATGTGGCGTTGTGTGTGTGTGTGTGTTGCCTGTGTGTGTGTGTGTGTGCGTGGCATTTGTGTGCTTGTGCCAGCGGTGTGTCCAGTGTATGTGTGTGTGTGTGTGGCAGTGGCCCAGTGGCCTGGTGTGTGTAATGGTGTGTGTGTGTGGCCTTGGTGTGTGGTGTGTGTGTGTGGTGTGTGTGTGCTTGGGTGGTGTGTGGGTGTGTGTGGCCTTGGCGTTGTTGGCCCTTGTGTGGTGGCCCAGCCATGTGGCGGGTTTGTGTGTGGCAGTGTGTGGCATTGGCCCAGCCCAGCCAGCAGTGTGTGTGGCAGTGAATATTAATAATAATAGCAATTAATAATAATAAATTTATGTAGTAATAATATGTATGTAGCCATAATATGTAGCTAGCATAGCAGTGTATATGTACATTAATATGTATGCGTGTATAATAATATGTGCGATGTATATGTGGCATTATGTGTGGCATATGCATTGTGCTATGCCGTGTATGTAGTGCCCATATGTATGTATGTGCAGTGTGTGTGTATGTGCGTGCCCAGTGCTTGGCAGCAGTGTGTAGGTGTGTACAGCAGTATGCGTGTGTAGCCAGTGCCATGGCATTGGCCCCATGGTGTGTATGTGTGTGCCAGCCTGTGTATGTGGAGTGTGTGGCCAGTGTGTGGCAGTGCTGGCGTGTGTGGCCCAGCTCGTGGCGGTGTGGCCAGCCTTGGTGTGTGTGCTGGTGTGTGTGGTGTGTGCTTTGGTGTGTGTGTGCAGGTGTGTGTGTGTGTGTGGTGGCCCAGTAGTGTGGTGTGTGTGGTGGCCAGTAGTGGCAGGTGTGTAGTGTGGCCGGGCCAGTGTGTGTGTGTGTGTGTGGTGTGGCTGTGTGTGCTCTCACCACATATACTCTCTCTCTCTCTGCTCATACTCTCTCTCTCTCTCTCTGTCTCTCTCTCTCTCTCTCTCGTCTCCTTCTCTCCTTCTCTCTCTCTCTCCTCTGTCTCTCTCTCTCTCTCTCTCTGTCTCTCTCTCTCTCTCTCTCTGTCTCTCTCTCTCTGTCTCTCTCTCTCTCTCTCTCTCTCTGTCTCTCTCTGTCTCTCTCTCTGTCTCTCTCTCTCTCTCTCTGTCTCTCTCTCTGTCTCTCTCTCTGTCTCTCTCTCTGTCTCTCTCTCTCTCTCTCTCTCTCTCTCTCTCTCTCTCTCTCTCTCTCTCTCTCTCTGTCTCTCTCTCTGTCTCTCTCTCTCTCTCTCTCTGTCTCTCTCTCTGTCTCTCTCTCTGTCTCTCTCTCTGTTCCAGTGCCTTCTACTCGTCTCGTCTTCAGGATCACACAGAGACTCAGAGCAAAGACGAAAGCTCCAGCACCAGCCGCTCCAACATGGACACCCCGGCCCCGGGACCCAAGAGAGGTACTGGGTCTGGTCCTGGTCCTGGTCTGGTCCTGGTCCTGGTCCTGGTCTGGTCCTGGTCCTGGTCCTGGTCTGGTCCTGGTCCTGGTCTGGTCCTGGTCTGGTCCTCTCCTGTAGATTTCTTTCTTCTTCAGACTCAGTCCATTCAGTGTGCTTACTGCACAGAGGGGCCCCCGGAGGCCCCTGGCCCGTGAGGACTCCGCCTCTTTAAGCCGCGGTGCAGACGGTGTCGGTGGAATTCTCCGGGTCTTAATCGGATCAGACTCAGGTCCGACTCACAGTAATGACGCCCCTGAGGCCCAGACCGAAGCACAAAGTGCATTTGTCCAGATTAAACAGGATTAACACTCACTTATGACGGCAATTATGGGCCATTAGCACCGCGACGGTACGATCACAGCACGGAAGACAATGGTCTGGTCTGGCTGGTCACTGGTCGAGACCAGGACCAGCGCCAGAGTCTCTCACACCGAGAGACAGGACCAGGCTCACACCGAGACAGGACCAGGCTCACGCAGGGAACAGGACCAGAGCCGCCAGGCTCACACGGCAGGACCAGGCTTCTTTCGCGAGACAGGACTCCAGTAATAGCGCCCCTGAGGCCCAGACCTCACCGAGAGATACCAGGATTAACACCAGGCTCACGAAAGGGACAGTGGGCCGTGGACCTGGGGCGCCAAAACTCACAGCAGGAGAGACAGGACCAGGCTCACAGTGAGACAGGACCAGGGCGCCAGGCTCACACCGAGACAGGACCAGGGCGCCAGGCTCACAGCGAGACAGGACCAGGCTCACAGTGAGACAGGACCAGGGCGCCAGGCTCACACCGAGACAGGACCAGACTCACAGCGAGACAGGACCCAAGAGCCGAGAATCACACCGAAGAGAGACAGGACCAGAGCTCACACCGAAGAGAAGAGACGGTAGACACCGGCGAGACAGGACCAGACAGGCTCCCACAGTGAAGAGACAGGACCAGAAGCTCTCCCACCTGAAGAGAGACAGGACCAGGAGACAGGACCGCCAGGCTCACACCACAGGACCAGGCGCCAGAGAGGAGGCTCCACAGCGAGACAGGACCAGACTGAGGGGGACGAGACTCTGGCGAGACAGGACCAGGCTCACAGCGAGACAGGACCAGGACCAGGCTCACAGTGAGACAGGACCAGGCTCACACCGAGACAGGACCAGGCTCACAGCGAGACAGGACCAGGGCGCCAGGCTCACACCGAGACAGGACCAGACTCACACCGAGACAGGACCAGGCTCACACCAAGACAGGACCAGGCTCACAGCGAGACAGGACAAGGGCGCCAGGCTCACAGCGAGACAGGACCAGACTCACAGCGAGACAGGACCAGACTCACACTGAGACAGGACCAGACTCACAGCGAGACAGGACCAGACTCACAGTGAGACAGGACCAGACTCACACTGAGACAGGACCAGGCTCACAGCGAGACAGGACCAGGGCGCCAGGCTCACAGTGAGATAGGACCAGACTCACAGCGAGACAGGACCAGGGCGCCAGGCTCACACCGAGACAGGACCAGACTCACAGCGAGACAGGACCAGACTCACAGCGAGACAGGACCAGACTCACAGTGAGACAGGACCAGACTCACACTGAGACAGGACCAGACTCACAGCGAGACAGGACCATCAGACTCACACCGAGACAGGATCCAGGCCTCCACTACTTACGGAGCTTCCCACACTGAGACAGGACCCAGGCTCTCCAGAGCTCACTCTAGCCTTCTGCTCCTCTTCACACCACACCTCTCACCACTCTGTGTAGTGTCACAGGAACAGGACCCAGACCTCACACTTTCTCAGGGA